>FIZV01052720.1:0-13794 GCA_900050545.1 Trionymus perrisii | reverse complement strand
GAGCTTTGCAAAATTTTGCAAAATTTTGTAATTTTTAAAGATTTTCAAGTTTTTAAAAAACTGGCATGTTTTGGAAATTTGACAATTTTTGAAAACAGCAATTTTTAAAAAATTAATAATTTTTGTGAATTATAGAATTTAAAGAAGTTCAACGATTTTGAGAAAGAATTTGAAGTTTTGAAAATTTATAATTTCAAAAATTAATACATAAATCATTGAATTAACAATTGTTAAAAAATTAAGATTTTTTAACAATTTGTCAATTTTTGAAAATTTACAATTTCAAAAATTATTGGATCATTCATTAGAAATTGACGATTTTTAAAAATTCTACAGTTTTAAAAAATTCTAAAATTTCAAAAATTTTTGCAAATTCTGCAATTACCTATTAAAATTCTGCAATTTTCAAAGATTTGTCAGTTTTCAAAAAAATGACAATTTTCAGAAATTCACAATTTCAAAAATTGCTGGATCATTAAAAATTAACAATTTTAAAAAATGCATAGTTTTAGAAAATTGTTCTATTGTTGTAAATTTAGCAATTTTTGAAAAATTAATATTTTTTGTGTATTAGAAAATTTATAAAACTCAACGATTTTGGGAAATTTGATACTTTTCAAAATTTTTGCAATTTACGCAATCAATCATTTTTGAAAATGAAAAAAATTACGCTGATTTTTAAAGAAATTCTAACATTTGATTTTTTTCAAGTCCAGTTTTTCAAAAAATTGAATTCAAAATTTATTCAATAAAACAGTCCTATTAACCTTCGAAGAAGTGACGCTGTAATTTATCAACTTTCTAACTTCCCTAAATTTTCCCTCTCAGATTCACCTCTCATACTCCAGAATAGTGGTTGACCAAATTTTTAGCTGCCCAATTTTATTTTACCTTTTCTGGGACGGTTTAATGTGGAGGCTCAAAACTGTTCAAAAATCAACTTTTGTACCCGCTGGTTGGAATTTCCTGAAGAATCGGGTTACTCGGTTGACGTACTCTAAAATAGTGGGCAACTAAATTTTGTGCTTCCCAATTTCATTTTCATCCCTTCTGGCGCGATTTAAAGGTACTGAAGAGCATCGATATCTCGTTAGAGGCTCCAGAACGTCCGGAAATGGCGAAATTCGGGTTAGGCGGGTCGATATTAGTCAGAAAATTTTCAATAACTTTGGTAAAAAGTTATTTTTGAATTTTCAAAAATTCGCCAAAAATCGAAAAATGAAATTGGGCAACTAAAATTCCGGTTCTGAGGGTTTTCGAAGATGCTCTTTCCGAATATCCATGTTTCGTTCAATTCTAAGCCGGCAAGTAGAAAAGTTTCGCTTGTAAGTTCACTCGCGAAAAGTCATGGACGGGCCGGAAGCAACGCAACGCGACGCGCGACGTACGTTCTTCCAATTCCAATTCCATCTCAACCAGGAACTAACGAAACAAAACACGAAATGCCAGAAGCAAGTAGGTAATGATTAAGGGATGTCCGAATGAGCCCATGTCAAAGCGACTAGAAGACCTGTCTCAGTTCAACCGTTTATCAAAGTTTCTCCTTTCATCTTGTGTTATCGGGTAACTATAGCAACTGAAATTGCACGAATTAACTGCGAATTTCGGCGATTTTCAATTACTTTCTCTCTTTCTGTCACAACATAGCATTTTGTTGCTGCTCAACCACACATTCGTTCGATTTACGCCTTATAAATTTATACTCTTTCCAATTTTACCTAATGACACATCACGACGAAATATAGACCTAACATAAAAGCAAACTTATGTATACTAGTTAGGTATTTGTATGATTATTTGGCATTAAATCCGGTAAACCGAAGCGAACACGCGGGAAAGCTTTGATAAATATTTATAAAGTATATCTACACGGTGTGTTTTATTTTCTAACGCGGGACATCAGCCAAAAAGGAAAAAAGTCCAAAGAACAAATGAAGAAAAAGAGAAACCCGAGGACCGGGACTCTGTTGGAATTGAAGTGGAAATATTGTTCTGCTATAGTTAAATTATATCGGTAAAACGAGATGATATGTTGAATAATTCATGAACTAAGGATCATAGTTGGTGTTCTGGCTTTTTTCTCTTCAACGATAAACCTGCGGTAAAACAGAATAATCCGTCAAGCTTCCAACATTTAGTTTACTTTGTATTATTTTTCATTAAACGTTCTAACATTTTTTTTCAGACGCGAAATGTGTACTTTATATTCTAGGCCGCCGATTCATTCGAAATATTCGCTCTCATTTTGCAAGAATTAAAATAATTATTGAGTGGTGATTAAAAGGTGAGATAATCGGATGTTGGATAGGTTTAGTTTCCCTTGTCCTACCTATTCGTTTTATTTAGGTATCCTTAAAACGTAAATCAACCTGAATAATTTTTGATTAATGAATTAATTTTGTTACTAAATTGTTATTGTATTTTTTTTATTATTTTTTTTCATATTAAAAAATTTTTATCGATTATTTTTCATTTGCTGCCCCCTCCCATTTATGTGACTGTTTAGTGTTTTTCAACTGAATTTTGAAAATTTAAAGTAATTTTCAATACACCTCGAAAAAATTTGTACCGCCGGCCCTGCAAGTAACATAAACTTACTTCTAAACTTCTTGGCACCCATCCCTTACGTTGTCCGTAAGGCGGAGCAGTTGCTACTGCAATAACAGTGGATGAAGCTGATAGTAGTTTCTCCTCCTTTTCGACCTCATCCCAATTTTTATAAGCAGGTTTGGGCAGCAACCTATATTCATACAGATGTTTCAGTACAACTTAATACATTCATATGAGTTGGTTTTGAAATTGAAGTTTGAGAGTAATGGGATACTCTTACAAACAACCAACTTCGAAATAAACGAAGTACATATTAACGTTATAATATACGTAGAAAGAAAGAAGCTATATCATATGCTATAGTAAAGTATTCGATAAATAACATTTACTTACTGTTTTAGAGCCATAGTGAATATAAATGAGGAAGTTTTCGGTGGATGAGAAAATAAACATCATTCATCGAAATAATTTTTGATAAATTAGATGATAATGGCTGTCCCGCTATTTACGGCTATTTACAACCTTTTCTCCTATTTATTTTATTGGTGAGGGTCGACCAATGGAAGCAGAGCAGTACATGGCAGTACGCACATAGTAATCAGCGACTCTTCATTCAAGAAATGTAACTAACATTGTAGATTTTTTTTTTTAACGAGTATTGTATTTAAATTTTAAAATTTCAAATTTCAAATTCAAAGACGTTTAGAATAATGTAAAACTGATGAAAATAAAGATCTCCAAAAATAAAAATGTTATTTAAATTTTTCGTTTTTTCGTAGTAGAAAATCTTTTGCAGGTTTCCACTTTCCATTCAGGCATTCAATTCAAAAAAAAATTCTGGAATGAAAAATTCCTCTTTTTGAAAATGAATGAAATATCTCAATTATTCCCTCATCAATTTTTTTTTTGAATATCAAAAAATGACAAAATTTCTTGAAGGAAATTTTTCGGGATACAAAAAAATAAAAAATAAAATAATTATCTTGAAAATTATTCGGAATCAAAAAATTAAATATTAATTATTTCTCAATAATTATTTTTTGAAATCATGAAATTTTTTATTTATTTATTTATTTATTTTTTTGTTTCGACTTTCTGATATTCTGATATTTTGTTAACGTGGATATGTTTTTTTATTTTTTCTGGCTTCTGGTAAGACTTTTTTTTTTTAGTTTTGACTTTCTGATAATTTGTTTTTTATAAATTTTTTCTGACTTTTGGTCAGACTTTTAATATGACACTTTTTTATAACTTTTTTTTAGTGACTTTAGGCAGACTTTTAAAAACAAAATTTTTTTGAAGTTCTGACTTTCTGATATTATATTAGAACTTTCTAAAATTATTTTATTATCACTTTTTTTTCTAATTTTTATTGTCTGTTCTCGCTTGTTAAATTAATGTTGCGAAAATACTTCGTTGTTTTGGCGAGAATTTTTTCGATGGTTCATAGTGCGCGATTGTAAAACTGGTAGTTATCCTCGTATTCAAACTTTTATACGTTTTCTTTCGCATACCGGAAATTTTCTGTCAACATTGATCAACCGGATTTATCTCAAAACACTCCAGCACAAAAACCTTTGATACGAGTCTTGGAATTTTTCCTGTTTGTTGGCTTCGATGTAAGCAACTTATGTAAACCTGCCTCTTCCGGATGCGTTTTATGGTTTGTTGTTCTACCATGCTTCTCCCGACCTTTGTCTCGGCGATACGGCTAGACGCCTTCTTTTCGCTGCCAATTCGTTTTCTTGCGCTAGCGCGACTTAATTTTATATTCTCAACAGTACTTCGATTCGATTCAGTGATTTTATTCATCAGCTCGCCCCTTCGCAAGACGAAGATTTCAATAAATTACTAATGAACATTTCCTACTTGGCGAAATTCTCGCTCAATCAGCCGGAAGCGCGGTGCTTTTCTGTCCTTTTCTCTCGCTCTTTCTTCTTTGTCAATAACAAGGTGTTTCGTTTTCTTATCGTGTAAAAAAACCACCTTCGAAGAATGAACGAAAAAAGAGAGAAAAAAACTTACCGAATTAATCATCCGTAAAATAGGGAAAAAATTGGAAAAAATTAAATTGAAATATTTTACGGGGCGTTTTATAGTATCAGACGTGTTTGCGAAATTTTTACATCCTATTATTTCTATTTTCACCTCGAATAAAATTTGACACATCGAATAAAACGTAAAATGAGCCTAAAATTTAAGAAAAATGAACTGTCAAATTTGAAACGAATTTTACCTTATGTTTTCTAGATATATACCATATCTGTAAAAATATGTATTCTGTATACGATAGAAGAAAGTAGTCGGAGAAGGGAAGTAGGATACGGCGGGAGCGGGATATGATAACGTATGACTATGACGAAGCAGCGTGAAGCCAAGAGAAAAAGAAATCTATAAAGTCTGTTGGTAACGGTTTATAAAAAAATATTATCAAACTGTATTGAAAAATAAACACGAAAGCTTATTTTGCCTGTAATAGAAATACGTATTTATCTATTTTTCTTTCACCCACACGCACGCGTAGCTGCAATGCTGTATTCGAGTAGTTTTCTTCACTACTTTGGTTCAGACGCTTTCAGATTGCTTTTAAATATTCATTCCTTATTCAGTCCATAAAAACGAACTCAATCTTCGAGTAAAATTATATATAAATATTCTTCTTGACTCCTATAGTGCCATACATTTAGAAAGGAAACTCTTTGTAGCACAACTCCTATCATTCAATTTTTAGGCAAAGAGTAACACCTTGGAGTCATTGTAGTTATTCATCTATTCATTCATTATTTAACTAACAACTATTTAAAAGAAAAAAGGCAGGATTATTTTCTGCATGTATTAGAAAAAAAAATTAATTTATTTTCCCCTAAAAATTAGATAAAATTTTACAAGAAGTTGTTCAATTTTGCAAAAATAAAGGAGATTTCGAAGGAAAAAAAAGTATGTTTAGCTCAAATTTAACAAAAATCCTTTTCAACCTTATTTTTTATTTTTTTTATTAAAGAAAAAACGAAAAAAGTTTATTTAAAAATTTTAAGAAAAATTTTATTTTAAAAGATTTTTTTTGTGTAAAAAAACTACCAAACTTTTTATTTAATTTTTTTTTTTTTTTGTTTCAAAACCAAGAATTACTCAAATGGATATGATTTTTTTAAACGTTATTTTTTCAAAAACAAAAATCATTACCTAAGTGTGCATTTTTTTTTTAAACTAATTTTTAATTTTTTTCGTCGCCTTTTTTTTAGTTTTTTTTTTTTTTTTTTTTATTGAAATTGATTTTTTTTTTTTTACTGAAGTACCTAATTTTTTTCTAATAATTTTAAGTGCCTCGTGAGAAAGACTTGAATGTATTCTTCTTTCTCTCGACGCACTTAAATTGGAAAATTGTCATTTTAGGTTATTTTTATCCAATAACAAGAATGCGTAACTTCATGGAGGGAAACCGATTATTGATTTTAATTTTATTCTTTAAAATATTTGAATATCTCATTTATTAAAATATGGAGGGGGTACTGCAGGGTGGGTAATTTGAAGTTTTCTAAAGTGGTCTCAATTTTTCCCGAAGTTGAAACGGGTTGAATGTGAGAAGAATAGATTTTTTTATTAGAAAAAAAAAATTCTTTAAAATTTTAAAAAGTACTTTCGCTATAAAAAATTAGGCGATTTTTGTCTTTAAAAAAAATTTAAAAATTTTGTCTCATAAATATCTGGATTTTTTTGTTCCAAGGAATTTCTAATTTTTTCTTCAAAAAAAGTAAGTTGTGGGATAAAAATTTTTTTATTCCAAAAAAGTGACAAATTTTTCTATTAAAAAAATCTGAGATTACTTTCTCCAAAACTTTTGAGAAAAAATTTTGCTCCAAAAAATTGAAAGATTTCTGTCTTCAGAAAATTTTCATTAAAATTTAAACTCGTTATTTAATTTTAAGATTTTTTCAAAGAAATTAAAAAATTTTTTATTGCAAGAAAATTCAAAAGACTATTTCCCAAAAGAATTGAGTGATTTTTTTCTCCAAAAAATTATGAGAAAAAAATCACGATTTTCTCAAAGAAATATAAAATTTTTTTTCTTAAAAATGAGAAATTTTATATTTATGTATTTCTCAAAACAGATTTTTTTCTCGGTTGAAATTTTGAGTGTAGGGCAAGCACTTGAGCTACTGTTGATTTTAAATGGGGGATAACTAATGAATCAGATATTCAAATAATCAATTAATCGCCCCATCAAGTAATCAATATGTTGTCTTGAGGATCATAACAATTTTCCAAGTTGAATTTAACATTTACTAATTTTTCCCCGAAGCAAAATTAGCAAAATTCGTGCATTACTTTTTTAACCACTTGTGAATTTAAGTGCCTTATTAAATAAGTGATATTTATTGCTCATTTGTTGTACTTTTTTTTTATTGTACATATCACGAAATTAGGTAAATAACTTAATTCAGTATTTATTAAGTATTATTTTTGCGAAAGGAGTTAATTCCCAGTGTTTAATTACGATAAAATTTGCTTTCTTAGGAGTATTTTGATTGGAATGCCACGTTGCATTCTAATTCTTATTTTTAACAATACTGCCATTTTTTTTCTTCTTTTAATTACTATTTTGTTCAATTATTAATCAAATCGTTCGATAGAATAAAATAACTTCGTATACGTATATTTTTTGCTTACGTTTGCATTTATTATTTGTTATATTTATTAAGAATAGCACATTCCAATGTTTTTTCATTTTATTTATTAGGTAAACGCGAGTCGTTTATTTTAGTAATTTAAATTTTATTAGTTTATTGACTTGTTTATTATGTTGAAATTTATTTCATTGTGAACTGTGATCTTTTAAACAATCTAAGAGCTTGCAAGATTATTTTGTAATTGTATATTTCGTGTAAATATCGTATTTTTCATTCTTTTTTTTTTGAATTGTATATTATTTTTGTACGTTTAAGATTACGTGTATGTATTTGCAATAAAATACATATTTATGATAAATTTTCATATAATTTTTTTCGTGAAAAATGAAAATTCCATGAAATTTTGGTCAAAATGTATTTTCACTTCATAAAAATGATAACAATAATGACATTTTAAAATTTAAAGCGATAAAAAGATGGCAAAGTATTTTCATAAATTCATTTTCAGGAACTTACTGGTTCAAAGACCTGTAAAAATATAAACGTAATTAATGAAAAATATTCCAAAGTAAAGAACTTCTAATAAAAGTAAACATACCAAAATACGACGAAGATCTCTTGAGCCATTTAGAAATATTCTGAGGTAGGTTGTCTTTTTTTTGCATTTTCATAAACGCCGACCACAGAGCTAAATCACCAACGTCTGGAACTCTACCATTGGAGAAGTAATCGTTATTGGCAAGTTTTTCACTGAGCTGTTTCATCAGTTCTAATTTTTTATTTCCAGAGAGACGTTGAATACGGTGAGCAAAGTCGAGGAGTTCACTTTTGAATATTTTTTGAGGAATTGAATCTGACGACAGGTACTCATCGAAAAATCTTAACAAGTTCACTTCGCCGAGGATTACAGTGCTTCTGACTGGAGAGATTATTAGCTCGCAATCTTCGTCAACTAGAAACGAAAAACTGTGATCAATAGAGTTCTTTGAGAAAAGTTAACGGAAGAAGAAAGGGTAAAAATCTTACAATCTTTCCAAACAAGAGTTATGTTCACTCTGGATTTTGATTGAGAATTTAATTTTTGAAGAATTTCAAACGATTTCACTTGTTCTGGTAACGTTATCACCGACGAATGCACGTGTACTGATACGTGAACTGGCAGATCTTTCCAGATTTTGCTTAATCCTAACAAACTATAAGGAGGGCAATTCGGATCAGCATTGATTACAATACCATGGGTTGCAGTATCCTGAAAAAAAGCTTATTAGTGATTTCTAAAATGACCAAAAAGTTTACTTTCGATCGAAAATTACATACCGAGAGTAAAGTGGAATAATCCAATTTTTCAGGCACCGTTGAAACAGAAACCGGCTTACTTTTCACTGCGGCAGGTTTCGCAGTTTTCAATTTATCAACTTCGACGCGGAAAGCTTCGATTTGATCCTTCAGCTTGAAAATCTCGGCTAGTAATTTTTCTTGTCGAGCGAGTACCAATTTTTCACCCGAATGTAGTTCTGAATCCTCCGAGATGTGGTTTTCCTAGGTAATGAAAGGCGATGAGAAAATGTGTTTTATGAGGTGTTTAGTGGAAATTATGAAAAAAGTTGATGGTTTACCTGCGAAAGAAGATCTGAAGAATCGGATACTCTACTGAATTGGATATTTTTCAATTTATACATAGCACTGGTATGAGTGAAAGGAGCCGGAAAATCGAAAATTGGTTTCAGCTTGTACATAGATGAAGTACTCATTTTGCAGGAATCTGTTACTATGACGAATAATTTTTTAAATCACGTGAAACATGAAAAAATGATGTAATTGATAAGTTTAAGCTCAACTTTGATTCTAAAAACGTTGCTAAAAACCGAAAGTCCGAAACTTTCGCCGTTATCTGAAAATTTCTCGACGTTGATAAGAAAAAAAAGCTAAATTGGACAAACGACAACGCCCCGAATTTTGTTTTTTTCTATACCTAGTTACAAAATAATTTAGGTAGGTAACGAAAAGGGAAATTTGACGAAGAAGCAGTGTTGCGGAGAAATTTCGTTTCTCGTGGTTTGTTTTCTTGACGCGGTTGTGCAACGAATTGAATTGATTATGTTTTTTGTTTAAAATAATTAAATTTAATACAGTTATGCGCGAATTATGAAAAATTAATCATTATTTCAATACCTTTAATCATTTTTTATATTAATTTCATCAATTGATCAAAAAAGTGAATTTTATATGTGGCGTACGTTCGTTGATAATTGTTATTAAGTCCTCGCCTAACCGACCAATAGGAACGCTCGGTATATTGTTTTCTGTTAATTTGTTATTGCGTATTTTATTGCAAGTTTGTTTGGTTGTAATTGTAAATTTTTGCAATCATGATTTTGGTAAACGTGTTGTAAATTTGAATATTAGATTTAATGATAGTGATGTGACGCAAAAATTAAATCTACGATGATCAGAACAGTAACATTTTGAAGAAATAAGTGATTGTCACGTGACCTCTTGGAAAATGGCGCTTTTTGTGGCAAACCGTTATACATTGAGCAGAGATAAGTAATGTCATGTCATACTCAAGTTTGTTGATCTAGTTATACTTTTGCCCATCCAAGTGTGATAACCGATTTGATTAGAAAAAAAAATGTTTAGCCGAGCCAGAAGGAGGGGAAGGCCTCCGAAATCTGGCAATGTAGAAAAATCTAGGCACTTGAATTTATTAAAAAAGCCTAGATATTTATTAGATTCGAAAGACAGTGATACGTCTAATTCGCAAGTTTTATCGCCTTTTTCGCGAAATTCGTCTCCCATCGGGAGCGACATAAGTCGAAAAAGTCGAACTAAGAAAAAAGCCAAAACCAAGCCGAAATCTAAGCCCGCGAAAACTAAATACGAAGTCGAAGATAAATATTCCGATTATCACTATGGATCGGATTTTGGTGAAGACGATAGTGAAAAAAGTGATAACAATGATTCGTTGGGCACCAGCGACCTGGATGAGAATCGTGACGAACTCAGTGACAGCGATTTTTCCGTATCTAGTTATTCGACGACCGGTGGCAATAATCGTAAAAATATTACATATCAAAGAAATCCAACTCCTGAACCACTATGGCTGCAGAACAGAGATATACCGCCTTTAGAATTACCAAAGTCTTCGGACGATTTACTCTTACCCAGAGAACACGTAATGACCGCATTATCAATATACGAAGTACTTAGAAGGTTCAGAACGCTGATACGTCTGTCGCCGTTCAGATTCGAAGATTTTTGCGCCGTTTTAAGCTGCGAAGAACAAACGTATTTGTTCGCCGAAATTCATATTATGCTTTTGAAAGCTATTTTACGAGAAGAAGATGCCCAGCAGACTCACTTCGGTGCCTTGGATCAAAAAGACAGCGTCAATTCGGTTCTATACTTCATCGACGGTGTCACTTGGCCCGAAGTATTAAGGGCTTATATTGAAAGCGATAGTACTTTCGAAGAACCTAGTTTACATATTTTGAATTCTTGCGAATATCCTTTTACCGATATCGAAAACCGTCTTAAAGTATTGCAATTTCTTATCAACCAGTTCTTAATAACCAATCCTGTTAGAGAAGATCTCATACACGAAGGTACGTCCGCCTACAATTACCTAGAAAATGTCAAAATGGCGCCAAAAATCTAACTTGTGTGTTATTTTCTACGCAGGTGGTTTCCAGTATGAAGATCATTGTCGTGTTTGCCACAAAGTTGGCGATTTATTATGTTGCGAAACTTGCCCGGCTGTTTTTCATTTAGAATGTGTCGATCCACCTCTAACAGATGTTCCTCAAGAAGACTGGCAGTGCAATTTATGCAAAATTCATAAAGTACATAGCATCCTTTTGACTTGAAAAGCTCTATAAAATTGAGACTAATTAAATTCATATTTTTTAGGTTACCGGTGTCACTGATTGTATACCTGATATTGAAAAATCTGGTTTATTATCTCGTCAAGAACCGCTTGGTTTCGATAGACATGGAAGAAAATATTGGTTTTTATGTCGACGAATATTTATGTAAGTATTTTTAGCCTATTTTGTCCGCCTAATTTGACTCCTTCGACTGATAATTTCAATTTGTACGCAGTGAAAGCGAAGACGGAGAATATTGGTATTATTCGTCCGTACCTCAACTGGACGAACTGCTCGAGTCGCTGGATTCTCAAGAATACGAAGCAGGGCTTTGTCGAGAAATAAACGAATTTCGAGAAGAAATCATTAGACAGATGACAATTACCGAAAAATTAACCATGCAATCGAAAGGCAGTAAAAAATCTTATTTGGAAGTGGAAAATGGTACAAGATTTTCTTCTATGTTTCTTCTCTATCTGCGAAATTACCTCTAATCGCCACTCTCCTCGTTTTAGCCGCTTTATTGAAATTTCAAAAAGAAAGATTAGAAAAGAGGATACAAGAAGAAGAAAAGAAACGTCAGAAAGAAAACAACGATGACGATTCCAGCTCCCAGGATGGAGAAAATGATGCAACTACGGTAACTCTTGAGTTCACTTTGATGACGAAATTTGATATTTCATTTGCTCTAATTGAACCTTTCTTTTTTTTTAGAATAAAGACAATAACGGTGACAAAAATAACGCCAATGATAATACGGATAAAACGACCAATAAAGGTGATGATAAAGATGAAAAAATGAATGTTTCTGAAAATGACGAAGAGGACGAAGATTTAGAAGGAGACGACGATGAAGATGGTAGCTCGGAAACCAAAAAGCGTAAGTTTTCCTTTTATTACATCATACAATTCCAGTACAACGACATCCCGTTCAAAGGTCAGTCAACTCGAGTACTGTTGGTTCCATAAACTGACGTATGAGCTTATTCGTTGTACTTGTTACGTCATGAAAATTAATTCGATTTTTTTTTGTTTTATTAAAAAAAAAAAAAAATGCTGAGAAAAAAACCCTTAAGAAATAATTTAAATCTTTATATTTTTCCCGCCTTTTTTCAAATTCTCAACTCAACTTCCAGAGAGAAAACGCGATATTGTTACACGTTCTAAAACCGGATCTCTCACACCGAGAACATACAACATGGAAGAATTGCGTAAAAAAGACAAACTCGTCACGCCGAAAGCAGACACCAGTAAAGTGAACGAGAAACGTGAAAAGGAATACCCGGATATACACGAAATAAATGGAAGCCGATTGACCAGATTGAAAGCTCAGCAAATTTCGACCGGTAAATGAACTAAGGTGATTCGAACATTTTGCCAATTCGACGTAATTTTGACATATCCTTCCTCCCCCTTTGTTCCAGGAACGTATTTGTTCAAGCTGGGCATGGAGAATAGTTATAAAAATTATACTAATCAGTACAGTATGAACCAGATCGCTTTGAATAAGTTCCAAAAAAGCGAAGAACGCGATAAGAAGCGCCACATGTCGTATAAATTTTCGCTTACGACTGCAGCCGAATTTAAGTGGCCTGGAAATATTTACAGTGAGTTTTTTTTTTTTTTTTTTTTTAGTTATTTCAGAAAAGAAAATTATAATTGATTCTTGAAAAGTTTAAGATTAATATCAAGTATGTAGGAAAAAAATTGTTAAAATATTTTTCAAAATGTATCAATTATTTTCAAAATTGAAAAAAATCATTAAGAAAAAAAATGAAGATCAATTCAGATTAGGTAAAAAAATTAAAAATTAATTTAGAAAATAAAATATGTAGAAATTTTGAAAAATTGTCATTTTTTTTAATTCGTCATTTCAAAAACATTCAGAAATTTACATAAATGAAAATTTTTAATATTTTAAAAATTAAACATTCATTTTGAAAATTTGAAAATTGATTCTGGAAAAATGTAAAAAGATTTTCTAAAATTAATCGTTAAAAAAATTGAAAATTCAGGAGGAACTAAAAAATAATTTATAAAAAATTGTAAAAATCGTCATTTATTTTTTAAACCTGTTTCTCAATATTGCTAATTCAAAAAAATAAAAAAAAGGCAAATTTAGTCATTTTAAAAGTAAATCGGAAAAAGATTTTAAAAATTTTTGAAATGTACATAAATAATGTGTAAAATAAATATAAAAATTCGTTGAAAAAATTATTATAAACTCACCATTAATTTTTAATAGTTGCCCATGTAGCTGCCTCAAAAAGAAAAAAATTCAGTCATCCTGGAAAGAAATTGAAAAACATTTATAAAAACGTGTTTTTTTTTTTACCCCAAAATTAAACTTCTAAAAAAGTTGAAAGTTCGGAAAGAACTAAAAAAAATATTATTAAAATATTGTAAAAATCATATTTTATTTTTTATATGTATTTGCAAATATTGCTAGGTATTTCATTAAAATAGAAAAAGTAAAAAAAGTGAGTCGTTAAAAAAAAAATTGAAAAAAATTGTAAAAATCGTCGTTATTTTATTTTTTGCACTTTCCATTACAAAAAAAAAATTAATGAATAAAATAAGAAAAAATAGAGTCATTCTGAAAAAAAAATCAATCACTTATTGAAAAAAAAAATGATATTTTATATGTACAATTATGGATAAAAAAAAATTGTAATTTTTTTGCAGCTGTCTTTTCCAAAAAAAAAAAAAAAAAAAAAAAAAAAAAAAAAAAAAAAAAAAAATTTTTTTTT
>FIZV01052644.1:0-13301 GCA_900050545.1 Trionymus perrisii | reverse complement strand
AAAATTTTTTAAATTTAATTTTTGTTTGGAGTGTTGTTTAATTTTTTGTGATTATTTTTAAATTTAATGCAATTTTCCTTCAATTCTCAAATATAATCATCACTAAAAAATCAGAAAAATTTCATTTCCCATTGATACTTTATCCACGTAACTGATTGAGAAATCGATGCCGTATTATGAATTAACTTATATTATATGAAACATTTCCCCTCCAATTCCCCTGTTGCAATTTTTTTTACTTCGACGCAATCACTTGTTTTCGTTCCCCTCTGCACTTAAAAAATAATAAAAACAAATTACCAAAACATTTCGATAAGCTCGAATTGTATGTACTCGCAAGTTTCGCGATCTCGTAACAAATGAGGTGATATAGAAACAGTTTGTTGAGAGTTTTCGTATGACGGTTCTTGTTCGAATGATGTGTTTAGTTCGCAAGTCCTATAATCTGCCTACGGTGTGAGTATATTATAGAGCTGCATGATTTTTCTTTTTTTTGTTAAAAATCTGAGTCCGTGTTTCGAGAGACCGGAAACTGTAACTACTGAATTTCGTGTAGGTGGCTCGTGCGGTTCAAAATTTACTGTGTATTTAGACCGGTTATTATCATATTGTTTGGTCATCGAATGCAAATGTGCTGATTCTGAGCTATCTTGTAACCTCATCGACCATGTGCTCTTCATTACACATCAATGTAGGTGTATGAGTCATGATGGAATATTTTCCGTTGTTCGAGTAACATAGAATAGAGCGCACCCTTTCAGCATATAAGAATAATATCTTTCTAATCACCGTGGCTAGAAACAGCATGTACTGTAATACAAATCATCTCTAAACATAAACGTACGACACCATTGAGAAACCCTGACTGAGACGGAGAGTCGGAGACGTACACGTAGTACGTATTTTACACGATAATTTAACAAGATGCGGATGTCTCTAGTCCACGCAGTATTCATAATCATATACGTATACTCCACACGCGCATATGTACATCTACATAGATGTACCATTCTAGGTACGATTTATTCAACAACCAACGTCGTAATAATTAACCAAACCGAGTGGAGAGTTCTCTTCAAAGCAGGAACCGTCGCAATAATCTTTCATAAATCGTTCTCTCAATCGTCAGTTTATCCTTCGAGCTCTCGATGCCAAGTGTACCCGCGAATCCATCGGATCCGCTGTGCCGGACCTGAACTTTTTCGATGTGCGGTTGTACTTTTTGCTCTTTCTATTGTCGAACGCTTCACGCGAAACATTTATAACTCAGGTGACGTCACTCACCCAGCCAAGGTAAGCGCATAAACCTGTTTTAAGTCGAACCAGCGCCACTCCGAGATGCTATTACGTGAACGTATGGCAAAGATATCGTATATGCGCGTTAAGTGGAATCCGATGTTATGTAAAGAGGCCTTCTTCAGAGCCAGACTCATTCTGGGAGTCGAGAGAATTGTCTTGTTTGGTGAGCAAAAATTGTCTCAGCAGAGGTTCAAAAGTCTTGTACTAGTAGAATGCCGGAGGTGGACATTTGGTAAATGTGGTTAAAAGTGGTCGAAACATCTCCGTCGTTTTTGCTTCCTCCCGAGTAGAGTTGCCACACGTTCGGTATTTTTTATGTATTTGTGAGGTGCGCGGTAAATAAGTCTTACCGGTTACCGAACAATAGAAATTGATGATCGGTATTTTTTTTTAAATGATGAAAAGCAAAAAAAAAACAATATATTTTTTTGATCTATAATCACATTTGTTGTTGTGAAAAAAGAGAAAATTTTGACGTTTTTCATGTTTTTGATGACCCTTTTTTTTCTTTTTTCTTTTCGACTTGTGTTCGATAATTTTAAAATTTCAATGTGATAGCACTATAATCACAAATGGCACCATTCGCTTCCTAATTTCTTCTGACTGCAGTCATTTTTTAAAAACATTTCACTTTGAATAATTTTCATAACAATTTGAATAATTTTGTGTCATTTTTGATTCTCGCATGATATTTTGAACAATTTTGAGTCATTTTGACGATTTTTCATGACATTTTGAAACGACTAATTTGTATTTGATTTTGAATAAATTTCATGACAATTTGAACAATTTTGAGTAATTTTGACGATTTTTCATGACATTATGCAACAATTAATTTTTATTCCATTTTGAATGAATTTCACGACAATTTGAACAATTTCATTTCATTTTTCATTCTCATAACATTTTGAAACATTTTTGTCATTTTGACGATTTTTCATGACATTTTGAAACAATTAATTTTTATTCCGTTTTGAATGAATTTCATCACAATTTGAACAATTTTGTGTCATTCCTGATTCTCATGACATTTTGAAACAATTTTGTGTCATTCTTGATTCTCATGACATTTTGAATTTTTGAAACAATTTTTTGTCATTTTGACGATTTTTCATGTCATTTTGTAACGATTAATTTGTATTTGATTTTGAATGGATTTCATGACAATTTGAACAATTTTATTTCATTTTGATTCTCATAACATTTTGAACAATTTTGAGTCATTTTGACGATTTTTCATGACATTTTGCAACAATTTTTATCCCATTCTGAATAAATTTCACAATTTGAACAATTTTGATTCGATTTTTCATGACATTTTGAAAACAATCCGTTTTGAATGAATTTCATGGCAATTTGAACAATTTTATTCATTTTTCATTTTCTTGGCATTTTGAAACAGTTTTGTGTCATTTTGACAATTTTTCATGACATTTTGAAACGATTAATTTGTATTTGATTTTGAATGAATTTCATGACAATTTGAACAATTTTATTTCATTTTGATTCTCATGACATTTTGAACAATTTTGAGTCATTTTGACGATTTTTCATGACATTTTGAACAATTTTGTGTCATTTTCAATTCTCATGACATTTTGAAAAAATTTTGTGTCATTTTTGATTTTCCTGACATTTTGAAAAAATTTTGTGTCATTTTGACGATTTTTCATTGCATTTTGCAACAACTAATTTTTATTCCATTTTGAATGAATTTCACTTGAACAATTTTAATTCGATTTTTCATTTTCTTGGCATTTTGAAACAACTTTGTGTCATTTTGATGATTTTTCATGACATTTTGAAACAATTAATTTATATTCCATTTTGAATGAATTTCATGACAATTTGAACAATTTTATTTCTTTATAGGTTCTCATGACATTTTGAAACAATTTTTGGACCATTTTAGTAGTTGAATTGCAATTTTCAGTAATCCTCCCACACCCCACCCCTGAAAAAATTTCTGGTATGTCACTGATACTTCGCACAACATTTTTTATGGCATGGCTTTTTCAAATAATTTAATAACAATTTGAAAATTTTTGTATAATTTTGACAGATTCAATGACATTTTAAAACTATTTTCATTTCACTATGCATAATTTTCATGTCACTACTACTTACTATTGTATTTTTATGGAACTTTGAATAATTCTTAGCAATTTTAATAATTTTAATGACATCTAGAACAATTTTTGTAATTCTTGACAATTTGAATAATTTTTATGAAATTTTGAATAATTTTAATGACATTTAGAACAATTTTTGCGCATTTGATCAGTTTGATGATATTTTGAAACAATTTGCGTGACATTTTGAATCATTTTTGTGTCATTTTGACAATTATCATGGCATTCTGGATCATTTTCACGATGCTTCGAACATAATGTTTATAGAATTTTGAATAACTTTCATGATGTGAACAATTTCTGTGACATTTCAACAATAAGTATGTATGGACTTTTGAATAATTTATTATGACAATTAACAATTTTTGTGCAATTTTGACCAATTCAATGACATTTTGAAACAGTTGCATGCTACTTTGAATAATTGTGCCATTTTAACAATGTTATTATGGTACTGCGAATAATTTTCACAATATTTTGGATAATTTTTATGAAAGTTTGAATGACTGTTGTCAACATGAAGAATTGACGATTCTCGTGTGATTTTAAAACAATGTTCTTGCGGCATTTGAACCATTTTCATGAAATTGGAATTATGTTTGTGTCATGTTAACAATGTTTATGAAATATGGGTAACTTGGTATAACTTTTATGGTATTTTGAATAATTTTCACGACATTTTTATATTGGAATTTTTAGAGAATTCTGATTTTGTCATTTTTATAATTTTTATGGCATTTTGAATAATTTTTGCGTCGATTTGAACAATTTTTATGTCACTTTGACTATTTTCCTTGGTAATTTTGACAATTTTTATGCCACTTTGAATAGTTGTCGACAATTTGAAAAATATTTATGGTATTTTGAGTAATTTTCACGATACTCCGAACAATTCTTGAGCCAATCTAAGAATGCTGAACCTCTTATTGTTGGAATTTTTCCTCGACTATTTATATACATAGACATTCCACCTAAAGACTGGACAATCAGCACAATCTGCAACCAAACAATGCACATCTGTTCTCCACAACACTACGAAAATCGCAGATCTCCTAATTTTAACCACTCCTGCGCAGATTTCTGCCTTAGAATTTAGTGAACAAATACTATAAATCAAGTACAAGTACACTCGCGACATCCCGACCCAGCATTATCAAGTATTTTGTTGTCAATTCAACAGCACGGTACTGGCAAACCTACGCAATTAGCCTTTGATTCGTGCATATTTTGCACGCCGTCTAGACTTTGTGGGTATCTGAGCGACATCTGTTCACGGATATCGATAGCCAGTAATTAGATCTCGAGATATTTGGTGAGAGTACATCGAGGACCGGTTTCAATACCAATATGGTCGCAAATTGCCTGTTGTGCGTTTTACCCTGGCACTACTGGTGACAGGTTATGCGAATTCATAAAGCAGTCAGGGTGTCCGCTGAGTCATCGGTCCATATGTACCGAAGTTGAGGTAAAGAGCTGTGTATTGCTGTACAGGCGCAGTATACTTATGCGAGTTACTTGCAAATGAGCTAAACAATTTCAAGGTGAGAGCTGGTATGTCTCTGTCTATGCGTATTTATATGCACAGTCCATTTGTAATTGTCTTCGCCAGCATTGTTTCGGTGTCGATGTCGCGTAAATTCCCGGGCTATTAGCGATTTTTTTTTTGTTTCGATTTTGTATGAGGTGGAAAATTCGCATCGGTGATGAGAGGTCTTTTTGGGTAATTTATAGCTTTCTTGATGGAAGGTTGAAACTTCTTTGCTTTTTTTTATTATTATTATTATTATTATTAGAAAGGAAGTTCAGCGAAAGGTAATTGGAAGTCGAAGAGCAAGGTAGATGCCCATATAAGAGAGATATTCATTTATCGCATATGGGTCCTATTGATATCCTCACGAGGACACTGTCATCATGGGCTTAATATATTTATAACCGCAAACATTATTTATCTTCAACGAGTTCTAACTTGAAGTTAGATCATGCCCATGGTACATCATGAATATTCCATGATATAGGAATTGATCCTCATAAAAATCTTGGTCGAATGAAATTTGTACTGGGCTGGAAAATTATTTTGCATTTCTTATAGTCTGTTCCATTTAACGTGACAGCTACCAATACATATACACCACTCTATCAAATTGTGTAAATACGAATGCAAAGTTGCCGTGAATGATTTCAAAAAAAAAATAGTGGTAACTTTATCACCTTATGCGCAACTATTACGCAACTGTAAACATCAAAACATTGCACATTGCGGCAACGCAGGAAAATTTTCAGCTGCCACATTAAATGGAACAGACTATAGTTACTCGACCTTTCATTGTTTTTTATTAGTTGTTAAGAATGAAGTTGAAATAATTATTTAGTTTGTCATTTTTTTAACGAATTGATAGGTAAGGAAAAAATAAACTCAAAGAGTTTTAGTTTACCTACATCATTTCTTAGAAACAAAATGCGAATACCACAACATGACAAAGTAAAGTATGAGTTAGTTTCTTAATTTCTCTTTACAGATTTGAAAGATTTTAACTTTACCATCTCAATTGAATTTTACGGTAAATGCTATTTCCACTCAATCCCAACACCATAACAAACAATGTTACCATTCCGAGGTAAAATAATTCAAATAAAATAACTTGTTTTTTAAAAAAATTTCAATTTTTTAAAATTCACAATTTGTAAAACAACAAACCGATACAGAAAAAAAAATGGATACATTAAAAATAAAAAACCAAGGACAATAAGAAAATAAGATAGAAAAGTTAAACTACAAATTAATTATCCGAATAATAATTTGTTACGAATGTTACGATTGCTTTCTTCTTATTTTTCTTTTTACGGGTAAATCAAGATAATTAATTTTTCTCTTATTCTGCTGTGGTATTAAAACAAGACCATCTTCGATACAGATATTTTTTTTCAATAACGTTTTTGCTTCTGTAATATTTTGCAACGCATTTTCCAAATCAGTATAATTGGCAGAGACAGGCACGGTGTAACATATATTCAACAACTCCTTTGCAGAGGTTTCAATACGTTTGATCAATTTTTCCTGATCTTCAATCGGCTGAGAATCACATAATCTTGTATCCATAGTTACCGCAATATCTTCATTCTGGTTTTCACTTTCATCTATATGAGTATTTTTTCTTGTCGAAGTATTTGCTGAATAATCATCGTCGGAGTTATCAAGGCCAAACGTTTTTTTAATCGATTCATCAGCGGTAGTTGATACATCACTGTTGCTGTCTAAAAGTACGTTCAAGTTCGGATCAACGTTTAAGACGGGACTGTCGATGTAACGAGATGGTAGTGATGAAAATGGAAATTCTTCAAAGTTTATAAAAATTGCACAGATGTGCTTGCATGGAAACCACTGACGTTGAAAATCTAAGCAGTCGCATGTAGGTAAATTCCAATCAACAATATGAAAAACCGAATAATCATTTTCACTTTTCACCAAGAATACACGGTTTTCTTTTTCAATGATATTTTTTTTCTCGTAATGCAGCGCAGTCGTGTATCTGAGATATACATGTTTGATGAAATACAAAGGCCTGTTGTGTAAAAAGTCAGGAATTTCTTTGTTGAATGTTTTATAATCATTTTGTAGTTGCGCATTTTTCAGCTGATACTTTTTCAATAGCTCAGGAAGCCATTTATCGATTACCACGCTAAGCACTCCAGTTAACGATCGATCACAATTTTTTTTCAGATACGTGTGTTTTAGTACACGATTCAAATTTTCAATTCCGTTGTTCGTTTTAATTTTAAAGCTGAAATCTTGATTAAAATAGGCATCTGCCCAAGATTCTATGCAAGGTAACCAAGTTCTTTTGAAGTAATTCTTCGCCTTTTCATTTCTCTTGAAAAGGTCATCTGTATCTAAACATTCAACGAGCTGTTGGATTTCGTCTGTGGAACAACATCGCGCGATTTCTCGCCATCGCTTTAAAATTTCATTACGGTCCGTTTTTTTACCCAAATTTTCAGTAATTTTAGTCCAACGCTGCCACGCTTGCTCACGGTGAAACGAACAAATATAATTGGTGCAATGAAATACTTGTTTTATCGCATTAATTTCGGCATCGCAAAAATCAGTCATATAAAGTATTCTGGACTCCACTTATCTGACCAATTCTTGAAAATTTGTAGACCCTCGGCCATGGATGCGGTATCTTCATATTCAACAATGAATATTCCAGCTGGCATGTAGCAAACATTAGTTTTAACTGCAATAATAAAAAATGGTAATTCATATTTCGTCGTTTTATAGGTTGCGTCCAATAATACTACTGAACCATATCTCTCCAATAAATGTTGTTGCCATTCTGTTTGTAGACAAAGAAGGAAGGAATCTACATTTGAGTCATTTTCAGCGTAAGGTCGATATAAAATTTTAATATCTTTACTCCATTCATTTTGTATCTTGAGTTCCAGAGCTTTTTGATCGATCTTACTCTTTTTCTTCAAATACGTGTACTTAAGGATGAAATTATATATCGTTTTATCATCAGGATAAAAACCTTTGGAAGTAGTAGGTGCTTCGGGAAATCGTGCTTCACTTATTCTTCTGAGAGATTCTTTAATTGCTGTCAGATCCATTATACCTTTACCGACCAACAATTTGATTTCTTCTTTCAGTTCACTTTGTAACGATTGATTTAGGAAAGAAGTTTTCTCGGAATGATTATGAACATTAGGTAGGGAGATCGATATGTAAAACCTTCTGAAAGTGATTGGCTTTATTCCATCATCAATAACACCTTTCAGCTTTTCAAGAACCTGCACAAAATGTACAGAACTTATTTACTTACAGTTACAGGCAATACACGACGCAAAGCAAATTTTAAAATACAGGTAAGCTGCTGAAAGAATTAAGAAATTGATGATTAAAGTGCATAAAGGGTATTTGCTAACCTCCTTCTTCACACGCCAATGCTGAGACACAATTCTGTACTCTTTATAACATACATGTTCGTGGATTTTCATAAATGCTGTACATCCCACTTCTTTTGTTGGTTGCACATAAAATCTCGATTTTTTGCCAACTGGGTGATCGTGCTGTTGTAGATTTTGGTGCCACAAGAGTGGCAACCCTTATCGTCTAGTTTTAAGCAACCGGTCTCGTATACGAGCCGGCGTATCGTAGAATAGTACGTAAGATGTATGTCATCGGGAAATACAAAGGTGCTTGTTCGCTAGAGTTTCTTTTATAGCATTTCAGAAGTGGGATTGCCCCAATACCCATGGGGTGATTTTTCTTTTTTTCTTTTGTGTTTTAAAAAAAAAACTATTAATTACTTTATTAAAATTAAGTACAGTCGCCGTCTCGACCGCCGTAATTTTGTAGTTTCGGTCGCCGTCTCGACCGCCGTAATCTGTTCGTATGGTCACCGATTTGACCACCGTATTTTGGTCACCGATTTTACCACTGTATTTTGATCACCGTTTGATCACCGTTTTAATCATCAAATTATCAATATGAGTGGAAAACGCGGAAGAGGTGGACATACTCGCCAACCGGACCCAAATATCGATTCAATGACAGATTTAATGCAGTTAATGAACCAGCGTGAAGAGCGATTCCTTGCTGTCCTCGAGAGAATTGTTCCTACTGCTGCCGCACCCGCAAACGTAATGCCACCCGTAATTCCAGAAATTATCCGAGATATACCAGACTTCGATGGTGAGCGAACTGCGATCGAGGCTAGTGATTGGCTCGAAGGAATCGAATCCATTGCCGCTTTACATCAGTGGACCGATCTTGTCAAATTGGAAGCCGCTAAAAGGCACATGGTGAAGGCCGCAAAAAGTTGGTTCAGTGCTAATCGATCGTTATTCAAAACATGGGGTAATTTTGTGAAGAAAATTAAGTCAACTTTCGCCGCTGAAACGAGCAGTACAGCCAAATTTCGAAGAATGGAGAGTCGTGTCCAACGTAGGGATGAAACTGTGTATACCTACTTTCATGATAAAATTCTATTGTGCCGAAGTTTAAATTTATCATTCGAAGACATTAAAAAAGAAATTGCGATTGGAATTTATTCGAAAGAGTTGTCGCAGATGTTACTGAACAAGTCACATAGTAACGAAGATGAAATGTTGACCGATATTCGCAATTTTGAAGAAGTAGATCGACAACGACGTGGTCGAATTTTTTCCGGAGCAACGAAGGTCAATGAGAATCGTCAAGTTAGTACGCAAAGCATCGTCCCAAAAATAATATCATCGAATCCTACTAATGCAACGAGAACGTATGTAACTCCGCCACCCCCGACATCACTACCGCAGTCACCGTCAACGTCGTCAATCCCATCAGTTGAAACGGTAAGGTGTTATAATTGCAACAAAAATGGTCATTTATCGCGAGATTGCCCATTGCCAAAACGAAAATGTAATATCACTACGAGTACAACGTCGCCTGTCAATGTATCAGCGCCAACAACACAAACGAGTAATGTAACTAATAATAATACGAATATGTGTGTAGAAAATAACATAGCTGTTAAATCTTCATGTAAATTTTTAAAGAACGTTAGGTTAAATAATTGTAATCTAACGGGTATGGTTGACACAGGGGCGCACAAAACTACGTTAAGGGAGTCAAAAGCGAAAACGATTCCTTTGGTTTTAGATGAATCTAACGAAATTTTGTATGGTTTTGAGAAACAAGAAGCGACCAAAGCGTTAGGTAGCGTAATTGCCGAACTGATAATCGATGAAGTGTCTGCTCAGGTTGAGGTTTTGATAGTACCAGATTACGCGCAACCGGTTGATTTATTAATAGGACGAAACTGGATCGACGAGCCTACAGTTACAATGATAAAGGTTGATGATTCGTTAGTTTTCATGCCTAGAGAGAATTTCCCCTTAAATATAGATCCGAAAGTGTTTGAGAAAGATGAAGTCGAATCGAGTGATGTGAAATGGATAGGATTAGTAAGTGAGCCTAAGTATGAGCCTTTCAAGGCGAGTGATCTTATTGTGGGAGATGGAATTAGTGAGGAAACGAAACTCGCTCTGTTAAATGTGGTAAACGAATTTAGAGATTGTTTTGCAACGTCGTTAGCGGAATTAGGTTGTACCGATTGGATTGAAATGCACATCGAGGAGAATTCAGGAGCAAAACCCGTAGCCTTCAAACCCTATAAAGCAACGGCAGCCGAAAGGGCCGAAATAGCACGTATAGTGAAGGAATATAAGGAAGCAGGTATCGTGTCTGAGACCAACTCTCCTTATGCAAGCCCTGTACATTTGGTCGATAAAAAGTGTGGTGATAAACGTCTCGTAAATGATTATCGAAAATTAAACGCTCAAACCATTGCCATCCCGTTCCCAATGCCGATGATGGACGAATTTTTAGAAGACTTAGCAGATGCAGAGTTCTTTTTAATTTTTGACATGGCCTATGGGTATTTTCAAGTTCGAATTGCCAAAGATTCGATACATAAAACCGCTTTTATTACGCCAGATGAAAAAGGTCAATACGAACGCATGCCATTTGGACTTAAAAATGCTCCCTCAGTATTTGCACGCCTTATGAAAATGGTACTGGCTAAATTACCTAAAAAAATAGCAAAAGCATATCTAGATGATATGATTGTTCGGTGTAAAAATGAACAGGAGATGATAATTTATTTGAGAATGGTATTGACAGTTTTACGAGAGGCAAAACTTATGTGCCGTTTAAGCAAATGCCGTTTCGGAGTAAGGACAGTGGAATTTTTAGGTTTCATTGTTGGAAATGGACAGTTACGTCCCGGTACGACAAAAGTGAATCAAATCAAAAAATACGAAAACCCTAAAAACGTGCATGAGGTGAAAAGATTTATCGGTCTCGTAGGTTTTTTTAGAAGGTTCATAATAAATTTTGCTCGACGAGCAGAGCCATTGACAAGATTGACAAAAAAAGACGCTCCGTTTGTTTGGGAGAAGGAACAGGATGAATCATTTTACAACTTGATAGAAACGTTGACGAAAGAACCAGTCTTAGCATTGTATAACCCAAACGCCGAAACAGAATTACACACAGATGCGAGTTCGATGGGTCTCGCCGGTATGTTACTACAAAAAGGCAATAAAAGTGGCTGGCGTCTTGTTTATTGCGTTAGTAAAAAAACTACTCTGGAAGAGTCACGATACCATTCGAGCAAGTTGGAACTGCTCGCAGTGATTTGGTCTATTAACCGTCTTCGTCAATTCCTTCTTGGAATTCGGTTTACTGTTGTCACCGATTGCCAAGCATTGTTGTTCTTACAAACTAATAAAACACGTAATCCGCAGATCGCACGTTGGGCGTGTTTACTTCGAGTACGATGTGGAAATTAAACATCGAGCAGGTGCGCAGATGAGTCATGTCGACGCGTTGAGTAGAGCACCTATAGAGGAAGCGAGAGAGCAATCGTCTGAAGAAACAATGGAAGGTGTAGGTATTTTTGTAACGATGTCAACCGAAGAGGAAATAGCCTTATTTCAGCATCAGGACGAAAGCGTAGCCATAATTAAGGCGAAACTAAGCGGTGAGGTGCGAGTGCCAAACGCCGAGTTGAAAAGTTTGAAAGAGAATTTCGTAGTACAGAATAATATTCTTTTTCGAAAAGAGAAAGACAGTAGGCTGCTATTTGTAGTGCCAAAGGACATGCGAAAATCGCTCGCTATCCGTTTTCACGACCAAATGGGTCACTTTGGACTCGAACGTGTTATGGATAAAATTTGTGAGGTGTATTGGTTTGCAGGAATGCGTCGCTACATTAAGTGTCATGTGGAGAGATGTTTGGAATGCGCGCTTTATAAGCAAGTAGGTAGTAAGAAAAGTGGCTTTTTACACCCCATTCCACCGGGTAAACGGCCGTTTGAAGTTATTCACATCGACCATTTGGGACCATTTCCCAAGAGTTCGAGAAGAAACGAATTTTTATTTGCCGTCGTAGACAACTTAACAAAATTTGTAAAATTATATCCGTCACCAGACACGACAACGAAAAATGTTATTAAAGCCTTGAATCAAATGTTTCAACAGTATGGATCTCCCGACAGAATAATTTCTGACAGAGGAACTTGTTTTACCTCGAACGAATTCGAAAAATTTTGTTCAGAGCAAGGTATCAAACACACGCTTAATTCGCCTCGTCATCCTCAGGCAAATGGTCAAATAGAAAGAGTAAATCGTGTTTTGATCCCAGAAATTGCCATTTATACGAAACGAGCCGATGGAAAGGATTGGGATGTCGAGATTCCGAATGTTGAACGTAATCTGAATACGTTTTTGAACAAAACTACGAACACAAAGTCTGTTCGAAGCATTACATGGATATATGCCAATGTACAATGACATAGTGACGAAGAATGTTATACAAGCTTCAGGAAACATCCAATGGACACCGGCTAAAGAAGTTCAGACTGAAATTCGAGAACGAATATTGAAAGCACAGGAGAAAATGGCTCGCCAATTTAATGCAACGAAGTGGCGTGGTATCAAGTATGAGAAAGGTGAAATTGTTTTCTTTAAAACAGCCCCAGGTACGAAAAAGATTGACCCACCGTTTAGAGGACCGTTAGTAGTAGTCGAATTGTTGCCATCCGATACATATAAAATCCGTGAATTACACCCCCAAGGTCGAAATTTATATGCCACTACTGCGCACGTTTCGCAACTGAAACCGTGGTGAAATTTTAACGTTGATGAGGAATGAATTTTCGCCTTTGAGCCTCTCTTATTTTAGGTTATATGGTTTCGTTTATTTTAAGTATTGTTAGCTTAGTACGTATCTTATTGAACGAGGACGTTCAACTGGGCCAGAATGGCCGAATGTTGTAGATTTTGGTGCCACAAGAGTGGCAACCCTTATCGTCTAGTTTTAAGCA
>FIZV01052615.1:0-10738 GCA_900050545.1 Trionymus perrisii | reverse complement strand
TATTTTTTATTATTATTATTTTTTTTTTATGAAATAACTTATTTTATTTATTCATTTTTCCGGTGAACAAATCGACATCAACAATAAGGATGAATATTTTTAATTCAATGGCACTACTTATAATGATTAAAATTATCTATGTACAGAATGGAAACAAACCAACGATTCGTCGTTCAAATACATATAATAACTTGGTGTTAATAAGGTTTTTTTTTTTTTTTTTTGAACATCGGGATTTTGCGATATTCTCAATTCGATAATAAAGCTGTACAACAAAATGTACAACATTTCAGGCAATGCCTTCTACACCACATAATAATCTATTTAAAAAAAAAAAACTAAAAATTCCACGTACCAAACGAATATTTTTTATGTACGAAGTACGATTTAAAAGAGGAACTTGCCAGGTCAACCCTAATCCCCCTCCCAGAACAAATGCAGTCGAGCAAAACGATAATACAAATATTAAAAAAATATTACAATATAAGAACGAGCAAAGAAAAAACGATACTTTTTTAAGCTAATGGTAATTCCGAAGCTTCGTCTATTTCTTTGCATAATTTTAAATCATCCGGCGAGGCGAACAGTGTAATGCCACATTGGCAATTAGAAGGTATTCTAACATAATGCTTTGTTTTCGAACCATTATTATGTTCTCGTATCATCGAAGCTAATTGTCCTGCGAAAAATAAACATATCTTGGGTTAAAATCGAACCACCATTAGAGTCGATTATGACATACACGAACCTAGAACGTTTTCGTTGAGCCATCGTTCATTCGGCGGCTTAAGTAAAGGTCTCAGATCAACTCTCGGGTGCCATTTTTTCATTAGCGTGCTTCTCTTGATGTAAACTAGCGATGGTTGGCAGAGTTGCCTTGATAATGCAGTTTCTTCGACTCGTTCCAGTGGATTGGTTAACGAAACGTGAGTCGAGTCTGTTTTATATACGATGTTGTGCCGCCATTGATTGTAAATTATGTTTTTTACAGATAACGAACCGCGTTCTTGTACGTTTCTGGTAACCATTGGTAAAGCACCTATAAGGTGGACGTGTTTTAATTGGTGAGTGCATATGAGATGGTAAAAGAAAGAAACTAATAAATACCTTTATTAATCCAATAACTGAGCCATTGTAGATAATCGAGATTTCTTTTTGGATACGTTGTGAAAAACCTAGAGTGTAATTTGTGATCTGAGAATTCTGAGAATAAGCCAATGAATTCGGTTTCATCGACATCTTCGATGGCTCGTAAAATAAGATAATCGATTATCGGTAACCTTTGGTGTACTTTCCTTCTTTGTAGTAATTTAGATAACAGATATCTAGCGTAATGAGGATCATGAGGAATATGCAATGCAGTCTGGAATTTAAAATAGCATTATAAACATTTTTTTGTTTTGAAAAACAAATCAATATTATTCAACAATGATTAAATCACCAGAAGATTAACTATGGCGCTTATACAGTACGTTGGATCTGTACTTAATAAATTATCAAAACAGCAGAAATTGTCTTCTAGGTGATCTGCATCTGGTATGGACGCTGAAGGAATATCTCGAACTGTTTCAGATTCCAGTCTCTTGGTCTGAAAAAAAATTAAAATTATTTTCCAAAATAATTGTAAAATATCTGAACCAAATATAACCTACTTCGTGGTAACCATCGACGATGAAAGTAACATCATCATAATCTGCGTTAGGAACCTCTTCATCGGACGAATCTCCGTAGCAAAAATACTGATTTGGTTTGATGGCTTCGTTATTTCGATAACCATCTAAACTCTTCGAACAACAAGGCTGTTCATTATCAGGAGCCGACTGTTTAAAAGTTGGAGCACAAGTCGAGCTATTGGATTGCAAAGTATCGGCTGCATCCTCTTTGGGTATTTGATCAACGCAACAGTTTGCATTCTCATCTCGAAGCGATTCTCGTCTAAAACAGTCGAGTGGTTTGTTTTCATCGAAGTGATCATTTTCTTCGATATTTGGTACATCTTGGGAGGCATTATCACTATCGGAATCCTGCCCGTTGGAAGGCCCCGGATCGAAATCCATTTCTAAATAGTCCATATCGGGCGAAGAACATAACGAGCCTTCGCGACCATTAGCTACTTCCACAACATTGAAAACGGATTCAGGTACGTTGCGTGGTTCAGCTCCTTTATAGGTATAAACACAATATTCGTCGTCATCTTCGGAGCTACTTGATGGGTAAATGTTTCTGTACGATGAGTTTTTATTGCTGGTTCGATTAAGGTCCGCATTTGCAGGTTTACCGTTGGTCGAGTCGCTGTTACGGTTCAGGTTGTTCACTGTAGTGGTATTTGATTCGGAGTTGGAATGACAAGATCCGTCGTTACGTTCGTTACAATTGTTCAAATGTTGGTAGAACGATTTGAGGAGTTTTTCTTCCAAGTTTTTCATACATTCTGAGCTGTTTTCTAACGACTCGTTGGATTTCTTTGATTTGTTATTCACGTCCGCGTATTCTTTGACTTCGTCGTTCATGGCTCGTTTCAGATTCACTGTGACGAAAATTAGTCGAGTTATTCGGTGTTAGATTGGTTCAACATATGGATTAATATCAACGTTATAATTTTAAAGCAAGCAAAATATACGTTGACTGTATGTAGAGAAATTCTAATTGGAATTATCTCGATAGTTTATTTTACTCTTGAACAAATTCTTACTCACTTGCATGATTAAATCCGAGAGTGAAAAGAAGTGGGCGATACAAGAAAAAATACACTAGAGTGGTTGATGGGTGTTTTGGAAACGATGAAAATAAGCTGTGGAATAATTACGCAATCTAACAGAATTAAAATAATAGTTTTACTACGAATTAATTTAATTTCACTGAGTAAAAAACATAATTTTTATTTATTTATTTTTATAATAAAAACAATACACAATTTTAATGATAATAGAATTGTTGCCACGAATTAAATTTTAATAAAATAGTTGAATTGAGAGTAATTGGATTTCTGTTTTTTGGTAACACTGTTTTGATAAAGAACCTGAACCTGAAAGCATAGCTATTTTCACATTATTTCTGTACAATGGCGAATGATTTCAAATTTTCAATTTATTTTATTTTAAATGAGTCTCTGAAAATAATACATAATTCGAAATTCTACTGTAAAGTTATTACCATATTGACAAATGACATATAAATCAGTCATCCAAAATGTCAAAAATATTTCAATCAACATAGATTTACCTAAATAAAAAGTGAATTAAATTTTCAAATTCAATCTATAGAAGAATGAATTATTCCAGCTTTTTCTGAATTCAGATACTGCATAAATATAGTGAATTCCTTCCAAAGTTCCAAACTACGCTGTTTTTGTGATGAAAAATCTTGCGATTGCGTGATCAATTCTGCGAAAAGATTTTGTGTTTTGTTTCGTCTTATGAGTTATAAGTTATAATAACATATGTTTGTACTCTTTGTTTGCCAATTGTAATTAAAAGTGCAGAGTCGTACATTTACTTTATCATCTTGAAGTTCAGCTCGGTTGCTTGTATTTGGTTAAAATTGCTTGAATCATGTCGTACGCTTATCTATTCAAATATATCATCATAGGTGACACAGGTAAGTCAATATCATTCATCATAAATTAATAAAATGATGAAAAATCGCGTAGTTATGGTACAGATTTATCTGTATAGATCTTCATTATCAATGTAGGACATTATAACACAATGGTCGATTTCATGTTTTGTTTGCTTTGTTTAATCTAGGAGTTGGAAAATCGTGTTTACTTTTACAATTCACCGATAAAAGATTTCAACCAGTTCATGATCTGACCATTGGTAAGTAATTGGAGACATACAAAACACAATAATTTCTCATCGCTTCATTCCTCCTGTAAATAATTTCCTTAGGAGTTGAGTTCGGAGCACGTATGATAACGATCGACAATAAACAGATTAAGTTGCAAATATGGGACACTGCTGGTCAAGAAGCATTCCGTTCTATTACAAGATCATATTATCGAGGTGCTGCTGGTGCTTTGTTGGTGTACGATATTACACGTCGTGAAACATTCAATCATCTAACCACCTGGTTGGAGGACGCCAGACAACATTCTAATTCCAATATGGTTATTATGTTAATCGGTAATAAAAGGTAAATAACAAATCATTTGGCTAATTTAAAAATTAGAACTCGGTATTTGGAAATAATATTTACATTTTTTAGTGATCTTGAATCGAGACGAGAAGTAAAACGTGAAGAAGGCGAAGCATTTGCTCACGAACACGGTTTGATATTTATGGAGACGTCAGCCAAAACAGCTGCCAATGTCGAAGATGCTTTCATCAACACAGCCAAAGAAATATACGAAAAAATACAAGAGGGAGTTTTCGACATCAACAACGAAGTGCGTTTATCTACTTTTATCATCGACTAAATCAACATTACTGTATTTTGATATGAGTTTTTTATCTCTTTGTCTAGGCTAACGGTATTAAAATCGGACCTCAACATTCTCCAACCAGTCCGAACTTACCACAGAATCAACGAAGAATGGAAGGTAGCGGTTGTTGTTGAGGTTCTAAACTAACGCTGCCATTCGGTTCTTACCAAAGTTTTTTTTTTCTTTCGAAATGTAAACATCTTCAGCTTTTATTATTTTCCAATCCTTCAGACCAAAATTATTCGCCATCGCGAGTCTCCTTTTGATATCTCGGTTCATTTGTATGTTTTTATTCGGAACACGATTAAAAAGTTTAAGTTTTGTATTCGTGAGTACGCCATGTTTACGTGTTTGACTCCTCCTCTTATTACTTAAACTTCTGTGTTTGCTTAATACGTATGCTTAAGTTGAATGGATGGCATGCTGATGTGGCTTTTTTATTTTATAGCCCATATAATAATGTTAAGAATATCAAAATTACGTAATTTCGATAATTCTTTTTCTAATAGGATATGAATTATGTTATTTAATAACGTTGTCGAGTACGTCTGTTTATATTTAAGATTGTTTTTGAAAAGGAAAAAAAGCTTCTCGTTATTTTTTTTATCGTAGAACACGGTTATGATTTTTAGCAACGCGTTTAGTAATAAATTGGTAAAGTTTTTGAGTTATAGTATTTATCTTTTTTTTTTAATTTTTTTTTCTACGCACAATATTTACAATATTAGATTACTCTCGTACCGTAATTTATGCAGGCTTCCCTGTTGGGAAAAGTTATACTTTGGTTTGTGTGTCGTGTCGTATATTGTATAATTTGTGATATTAGATTGAGGGAATTATCACGGAGGAATTATTACTGTAATCGTAACTAGTCTAAATATACAATAAGAATTTACTGTAAATAATTGAAATTTAAATATATCAATAGTTCATCATTTGACTACACCGGAACGTTTATCTCTATTTTTGTGTCTACGCTCGTCGTTTTCATTATTGATTTTCTTTTTTTCATCGGTTTGTGACGTCACGATGAATCGATGAGAGATAAGGTTTGTCTACAATGAAGTAAAATTAACATTTTCACGACTCATTTGGTAGACTAGTGAAATAAAGTTGCTCAAGAGATGTGCATGTGTTTATGTACTTTGTACGACGACATTTTTGTTCGATAATTGGACATTACAACGACCATTTTGAGCTTTTGATAAGGTTATTTTATCTGCCAATCTGTACTACAAAGAATTTTCTTATTAGGTATTGAAAGTTCGCACCAGTGGTGTAGACTTGTATTATCTTCGATATCAATATGAAAATTTCAGCTTCCTGGGTCATTCTCAGTTCTTGATATGCCTTCAAGAATGTTTTTCAAGGTCAATTTTTCACAAAAAATTATCAAATTTGTTTCATGGAGTAGCTATATTTTTTAAAAGGGTTAAAATCTACAAAGACTTTCAAAAAAAGCTCATATTTTATCAAATGAATCTTCGCAGCGAATAAAGAAATCCTAATTGGACTTGAAACTTTATATGAAACGATTGTTCGAGAAGTTGTCCCATCGATGGTTTCATTTTTCAAGAATTATTAGGAACTAGGTGTATCGTCTCCTTCTGGTGGAGCAGCTCCGCTATCAGGAGCAGAAGCACTGCTAGAATCGTCTGTAAAATGAAAGAAACGATTCGATAAAAATGAGGTGATGTCAAAGGATAATGGAAGCCAACCGTGGAATACATTACCTGTACCTGTACCCTTTTTCATCTTATACCGTTTATAATACTCGTTGCCAATATAAGCAGCAGGGAGAATTAGAGAAAACAATGCAAAAAGTATTAACCACTTCCACAAACCCGATGTTGGTTGTCGATCCATACAAGTTTTTCTTTGATTTAACATTGCCACGCTGAAATTTTTCTTATTTGGACAGCTTTCATCTTTATTAATCAGAATACAATTAGGGAATGATGAAATAGTAGAAGTTTTTTATTGGTTACTCAACAGTGAGAGAAAACTTACCATCGATTTGTGCACAGGTAATATCAAATCCACGAATGTTGAACAATAACATCCATTGTTCTACACGATGGCATCGACAGGCCACGTCTCTCTCTACACTTTCAAGTCCTTGGTTACCAGTTTGACTCAAACGAAGAAAGGCAAGAGTACAAAATGGTGCCAAGCTTTCCGCTGTTAGTTCTCTCAAAGGATTAGCATACAAATCAACCCAGTATACCGGAGCTAGCGGATGAAGATCTGGAAACTTCTGCAGCTTATGATCTGATATATTTAATTCTCCCAAGTCAGCTAATGTGCTGAGATTGAGATTATCATTTGTAAAATGATAACGCTTAAAATTAGCTATGAATAGAAATTTGATTTTTTTAGGCCAGTTGATTTTAAGATTTTCTGACAGATGCTCTATTAACAAGAAGGGTGATTCGCTCATTTCTAAGTTGGTGAGATCCACTAATGGAGCAAACGTATTTACACCGTAGTTTACTCTGCCTGATGCCGGATTCAGTCCGAATAAACGAAGCGTCAACAAACTTTTGTATCTTTTGAAGTCATCATCAGTCAGTTTTTCTATTGGGTTCAATGAAACATCTAAATCCTAAACAATAATGTTTTATTCATTTACCAATTGAAATTATCTTATTTAGCTAAAATTCGTAGTGTTCTTAGAGAACAGAAAAAATAATACAAAGAACATACGATTATTTTCATATCCAAGTTTTCTGGAATCGAAATAAAATTTCTTGAGGTACAATTCGCCTTCAAATCTACTATTTTACACTGTTCTTTGTTCTGAGTTGTCACCATTGCTATACTACATAGCAGCCCTGTTAATTTAAATTGAAAATTTATATTGTTCTTATCACTTTCCATATACATTATTTTTTTTTTTCAAAATCAAAAATCAATCGTACCTACCTGCAACGAGTCTTAATTGAATTTCCATGTCAGGGTTTTCATTTTCATCATAGGTACCTATTCAAAAGTGGCAGGTGATTGAAATAAATCAAATTTTACGTAAATTTTTTTCATGTTAAACTTCATAAAATGAGGTACCTATTTACGTATCAATTGATAAGTATAAAACTTGGGTGTAAAATTTGAAAACAACCTTTGTCTGTTAATGGCAACCAAAAATTTTCTATTTTCTCTAATAGTGAAATGTATGTACAGCCAATCATTGATAAGAAATATATAGGTTTCAACAATACAGAAATAAGTAGGATTGCAATAAAAAATACGGAAAACAACAAAAAAATGACTATTCATTTTTTAAGACCTAAAAAGAGATATAGGGATGGCTTGAACAGCTGAAATCTACAGTATATTGCAGATAAAATTAGTAACTTTTCATTGGGGCATTTAAAAAAAAATTGATTTTTTAAAAATTGTAAAATTTTCAAAATTCTCTAATTCGCAAAAATTATTGATTTTACAAAAATTACGGAATTTTCAAAAATGATTATTTTTTCAAAATTGCCATTTTCTCAAAAAATGATTGAATTTTTAAAAATTGCCAGTTTTCCAAAAAACAGAAATTATTTCAAAAATTATTAAATTTTTGCTAAATTTGCAAAATGCTTTGAAATTTTTGAATTTCTAAAAATTATTAATATTTAATGATCCTATAATTTTACGAAATTAGATTCTAAAAAATTGTCAAATTTTTACTATACTTACTTAATGCATAAACTATCATTTTTTTAGGAATATTAAAAAATCATTCCCACATACCTTCAAAATATATGCCTATAAAAACAAAACTTGAGTCCTAATAAAACCGTATGAAAAAAGTAGAAATCACAAAAAGAAAATCTCTGTCATTTTTAATTTTATACCTAAATTTTTAAAATTCCAATTACCTTTTCTTTTTTTTTTTTGGTACTACGCAAATATTTTTAGAGCTGCATACGAACTTTTGGTATAAGGCTTGAAAGAAGCGTACTGATACGACCGCACGTAACAATATTCCATTGAACAACTTGAATATCTATGTATGGTAAGTATTTTGTAAAAAAAATTCTCATTTCTTCGACCATTCGGAGAAGTATTTCTCAAATTTTGGAGAAAAGGGGAAAAATTGAGTTTTTTTAAATCAATTTCTCTAAAAATATATATTTGTCAATTGAAAAAAAATTTATTAGGAAAAGAATTAAAAATACTTAATTTTTTAGAGAAAAAAATCTTTTATTTTTACCTTTAGAAAAAATTCTCAATTAAAAAAGAAAAAAAAAAAGAAAAAAACTTTTGTCTCAAATTATTCTGAGAGAAAAAATTTTGTAATTTTTTTGGAATACATAAAACGAAAATATATATATTATATTTTTTAAATCGGCGTAAAAAATTCTCATTTTTTTGGAGTAAGAAGAAATACAGTATCTTTATTATTCGAGATGAAAATATTTTTTAAACCTTTGGGAACAAAAATTTATACTTAAAAAAAAAAAACTTGTGAATTTCTAAATTTTTTTGAAGAGAAAATTCTCAATTTTCTTGGAGTAAAAAATAGATCGAATAATTTCTCAATGATTTGAAAAAGAAATCTCTGAATTTTTTAAAATTATTTTGTCTCACATATCGTATTATGAAAATTCAGAATTCAGTTGTTTGGGAGTGAATATTTTTTTAAATTTTGTAATGGAAAATTTTTAATTTTTTTTTTTTTTTTTCAAGAAAACCCATAAATAATAATACTTGGAGAATGCTGATTGCTGCTACTAACCGCCATCTCTGAAACAGCTCCACAACTAGGCGAAAAACGAGCTCCTTTTTAACAAAATTAGCGAGACTTTTTATGTGTGGGCGGGCTATCTGTGATATAGGTTAATCTTCCGCCAGATGGTACGGTGCACGGATAGGCAACCACTAATACACCAAACTCCCATAGCCGTATAGCTTACTCTTACTCGTACTTTTCACCGGGACTACGTTAGTACGTTTCTACTTTTGCTTTTATACGTATAAAAACGAGACGCGTATACGCGTACAGGAACGCTAATATAAATTTATGCCCAGCTATGGCGTTAAAAAAATATGAAATGCTGCACGACATACGTGCTCGGTTGAAAAATTTAAAAAATAATACGTAAACGTCTGGTTAATGCGATTGAAAGTTACGTGCCAAGTAAATCCGACCCTATATAAAACCGATACTCGTACATTCTTTTATACTTGTTCTTTTCATCGCTTCAAATTTTCGCTTTCTCGCTCGTATACTTAAGAAAATCAAATCGTCGCTACCTCGCTACCTCGCTACACCGCCCTGCAGGAAAATGGGTCGTCATTTTTCGCCATCTTCCGGAGCCAGAGTATTATTTTTAAGTACTCGTGTACGACGCTTTCCATCATTTGTCGACCGTAAAATTGATATTAAACATTTAATCCTCGCAATTCGTCTTAAGTATGGCTTCAGTCTTTCCCACAGACGCTCTGTCCAGCTCTCGAGATGATTTTTATTAAGCGTATTATACAGGGTGTCCCAGGAGTGGCGCTTTAGTTTTGAAGTATCCGAGTCCAATTAAGAAGAAACTTTATTTACACATAGTGCCTATATCGATTTTGAAGGATCTGCGGTTTCCAACAATTGCTAAACTCCAACCAGCCAAAACGTTTAGATGGAATTAGGAAATTTTCACGTCTTCTTAGTGCTCGTAAATAAATTTAGGAAGGTTACCCTCGGGGAAAACTTCTACCTGGTAACTTTACCTCCTTCAGTTTCGACGAAAGGCATCGAAAAGTGATTAGAAACTGCGTTGCCGCCCGATTTTGCATGAAAAACATTATTTTCAAACCTTTGTAGCGCCTTCATTTAAAAAGATAGGCATAATATGTCCATAAAAATTTCTGTACTATATCGTAGACTGTCAATGCTGTTAAAAAATATTATCATTTTAATGGAAACTCAAATAATCGATACTGTATTGTATGTGTACAGTCGAAAAAATGACACGAACTCTTCATACCAGGATCACTTCCCATAAAAGAAAGAGAGGAAAAAAAACTTGAAAACTGAACTATTAGACAACACAGTGACAAATCAACGAATTACGAATTACTGCATAATACGCTACTTCCGGATTAGGTCGATTAACCAGGACCCTAATATTACCTTGAACAAGCTATGAATATAGCTTGTGAGAAAATCATTAGAAAGCCACGGAGTCGCGTTCCTCCGTCTCTTATAATTGTCTCGCTACTATCACCCATGGCGCCAAATCGCCACTTTAATAGATTTTTTTTATCATTTTTTTTTTTTTTTTTTTTTTTTTTTTTGGCATACTCATCCAAGTTGAAGATGTAAATAAAAGA
>FIZV01052581.1:0-10855 GCA_900050545.1 Trionymus perrisii | reverse complement strand
TTAAAATTGTAATTTTCAAGTAAAATAAAACTAAAAAACAGACAAACAAAAACTTTCAAAAAAAAGGTTGAAATTGCTGTCGCGAATATTATTGTAAAAATGTGAAAAAAACTGCAAGGAGCAAAGAGCAAAGAGCACTGAAAATTTTGATACTCCTGCTCTCGCTCCTCAAGTGCGAACTTTTTTTTTGGCTCAGAGCAAGCTCTCAATTTCACAATTAGTTTGTCAATTCGCTCTTGCTCTTGCTCCCGCTCCTTTGAAAAAACATGCTCCCATGCTCCCGCTCATTGCCCGCTCTTGAAGTACCTACTGTATACCTATAATGCGCTCCGCACTCAAGTTGGCAACCACAAGTGCAAGGATTGGAGACTTTACTAAATGAATTACGAAACTGTTGAATCAACTGCACATATATTCTGACAATGGCTTCATCTTAGTTCAGGTTTTATAGGTGATAAGCTTAAATACTATGTTTTGAGGCAGTTTATCATCGAGTTATAGAATCTACTCGAAACTAGGTTGGAGATGTGTGTTGTATTCGAGGCACTACGAAACTTTTGCAGTGAAACTAATAATAATCCCTTTCTTACTTATCACTTATACTTATGTTGCAAATTAAAAGGGATACTTCCAACTTCATTTCTATTCAAACATTCACTGGTAAAATGTAGGTGGTACATACTAAATATTTCCAGAGTGGATTAAAAAATCGATTAGTACAACTTCTAAAGGCACATACTAAGAATTTCATCTCTAAAGTAGTTAAATTTAGTAAAGATTAAGGTTACCCTTTTCGCAACTGATTAACTTTGGCAAGGAAGTTTTCATGAAAAGATGTCACTTTAGGCAATTTCAGTAAAATGTTACGGCGCACCGCCTTTGTGACGATAGCGCCGGGTACGCAGTAAGCAATCGTATGTGCGTAGCTGTACGTTTCTTGACTTGGCTCACAACAGTTTAGAGTTCTCTTTCAAGGTGGATTTTTACTTCAACAAACACCTCCTCGACTTTCTTCCAAAGTAGGTGTACTCGTATTTTCTCACCGGAAAACCCGAACACTTGTTCCGAATTAATAATAATGTTTGTTCTGCTCTCTTTGAGGGGCGGCTTTTGATAAAAAAAAAAGATACCCCTTATGCGAGGGTATCTCCTAGATTACTTATCAATGCCGCGCCTACACAAGACCGACCTAATAAATTCGTATAAACTGTTGAAAACGTAGTAATTATCGCGAGCCATGGCTCAGATCGAGATGGCAATGGTATATAGGTTCTTTTTATTGTACTTTTTCGCGAAACAAAACAAAAGCTATTTCATTAACCCAAATCACGTATATCTAAACGTTATAACTAGACCACGTTTTATTTCTATTCATATGGCCACATAAGAAAAAAGGTAGGCGTTGCTGGATGATCCGTTGCGGTATCCTGCGTTCGGCAAATAAGCAAGAAAAATAGATTACTTAACAAAAGAACGAAGCCAGATTGACCGCTGGTCACCACACATATTGCATATAGAATCGAGTCCCGCTTGCCCGTACCATTGGGCGCGGCAATTTTTATAATTTCAAACCACGACTGCCAGATTGGAAATTAGATTTTCGAAAAACCACAAATTGAATCCTTGGAGAGTTGAAATTTTTGGATTTTTTTGTTTGATTGGGTTATTTTATATGAGAGAGAGATTTAGAAAAAATGTTAAAATTGGTTTACACACGTTTAGACTACAGATACCTTTTTAGGTACTTGTTACCTGCGTAGTGCGTATACCTGTAGGTTTGAAGGATCTGAGTCATTTTTGCAATATATGGTACAACCTGTTTGGTTCTGTAGTATACACAGCTATATTTAATAACCTTATGAATATTATTTAGTTATAATGGTGCCGGAAACATTTTTAACATTGCTTTCTATAAATCTTTTTGCCGTTGATGACCTCGCACTGAGATGAAATTAATTCTCGGTCGATTGTTTCATGAATGGGTTCAGAAACATTCCTTATACTCTTAAGCACGATATAGTGGATAAAATTTTTGCCGAGTGAAAAAGTCACGCGAATTAATTCTCAAAGAGATGTTGTGATGAATCGATATTATTCTGAATTAAGGATGTGTCCGATTTGAAGATGTCTCAAGGACTTTATGGAATAGCGTGCAGTCCTGGTAGGTAGTTTACCAGACAAATGCCTGGTTACTTTTTTGGTCCTAGTGCCCAATTTTAGTGAAGGGCCCGTCTCTTTTCTTCACACAATCTGATATTTAAAATGAAATAGTAATACTGGGATCCGTAATTTTAAAAACTTTTTGGAAAAGACTTATGGTGCAAAAATATTGGTGGGCTGCTTGGGGCTTGGTGCCGAGGTACACCCTAAATCTGGCTCTTGTACATTGATGCAAATGAAGAAAATTTTGAACATTCACAAACAAAAAAGCAAAGTTACATCACTATTCAAAACTTTGAAAATAAAATGAAACAAGCTTCATGAACATGGTAGCAGAGCGTGGTTTTTCAAAATATCACTAATAAAAATTGTTTCATATTCCTGTGACGAATCAAAAGTGTTCAATTGGTTTCAAGAAATTGTGATTTATATAGCTCTTTTTTATCCAGAACTGATGAGACTCCAGAGTAATCTAATGTGTTACAACAACGCTATCTAGAGAAAGTACTGTGCACTAAAATACGGTACTTGTGTCGATCAAGTCTATACTGGGACGCCGCGCCGTTTCTTGGTTTGTTTGGACGTTTGGAGCGCTCTGTTGTTTGAAGTTTGATTTACTGTATTTAAAGTACTATCATAATATGAAGATAGAGTGCGCTTGTGGCTGGTATAAGTTCACAATTTCAAATTATAGATGGCGATGCAGTATTTTAGTTCCTCAGTATTGTATTTCGTGAAATTGTATTCATCATAGGATATTTGATGGATGATGGAGTGGTGACACTACTGAGGTTTCCATACAATTTTTCGTTTTTTTGAAAAAATTGTATCTGTTACTCGAAATGGCTGATGAATTTTTTCATCCTACGTAACTAACCTTGAAAAAGGCAAATTAAATTATGACCTGTGCGGCGCAATTAGTGATTGGATAATTCGTCTACGAAAGTACATATATTGCGGTGTAAAATTTCCTTTCATGTTATTTGGTCGATAGAAGGCCGCGCCAATATTAACAGGGCCGTGATTCTTTTATGTAGGTATGCACTCTATTCTAAAATCATTCGTATTAAAACTTTAATGCACCGTGTCTAGTTTGGCGGAAACGGAGGGAAGAGGGTACTATGTAGCTCGCGTACGTATAGTATACTATACGATAAGAGCACGCCGGGTAGAGTCAATTTTCTTTTTAGACGATCGAGAAATAATAAAGGCAGAGAAGTAATTTGGTTCAGATTCTGATCTCCGTTGTCTCTCTTTATAGAAGCGCCCATCGATGGCGTGTATTTCAAAAGGTGTATATTAAAATCGAGCAATCCTTGAAGAGCACAGCATGTATTTTAATTCAAAGCTACACAATGGCAAAGACGTCGACGACGACGACGACGATGATGACGATGGAACGGTGATGGTACTGGGTTGACAATGTATGTACATAATATATTGTCATTAAGCGCCAGTCTAACGTAATTCCGTGTACGCGTAATATGCATTTAAGTCTTATATGATAATTTTATTTTTCATCAATGCTAAATGGTTTATCATTAAAGGCATTCTAATTGTAGAGTGAAAGTATAACTCGTCTGAGAGATTTTATTCCGGTGCAGAAATGTGCATCGTCGAGTGGATGACAAAAGTTGAGACCTTGAGTGATCTTAGATTGTGTTTATGAATGTTCAGATGTATTCCAAAGAAAGTTCTCAATCGATTCCGAGAAAAGACCAACAGTCCATCATGTAAATATGCAAAATAATTCAACAATGTTTTTAGGCCTTCAAGAATTTCTCAAAATTAAAATTTATAACCTTTGCGATTTTGAATTAATCTGAGGCTTCATTCAAAGCAGCATGCCCATGCCCCTACAGACTTGCAAATGGCCCTTAACTGTTGACTAGTAGTATTGCAAGATTTTGTCGCAATTTCGAAGGACCCTCGGTGAAAAAACTGACAAACTAATAAACCGATTAAAACAACATTCCCAAACATGAAACCTTACTGAAGATTCGCGGAACAACCGCTGTTTTAGCCACAATTACCTATAGCCTCGGAACCTAAACTGTAAACTGAAAAAAGTGCCAATCCGCAAATATCTACAGGTCTACACAAACACTTTACGGTACAATCTCCGAAACGCGTCTTTACTAGTTCGAAATCCAGTTTCTCTCTCTCGGTACATTTGGTGGAAGAGGAGCGAGACAGAGATGGAAAGAGAGAGACGAAGACAGACAGGTATCTGTCTGTATGTAGTACCCGAGTACGTTTGTAGACAGCGGCATAATCGCCTGCGCCCGACTCCGGTGTATAAGATTTTACTGCACAAAAACCACTTCCCCTCTACCTCCCCCGCAACTCGACCAACCAGACGTACTATCTATTTAGATAGCTCGAAGCATTATAAAATAGTATTCGGTTGACCAGCGAATAAACATGATATGGTGGGAGGTAATATCGCGTTATCCGCTATTTTCGTTTTGATGCACTTTTTTCGTCGATTTTTCATCTTTTTTTCGGTGCGAAACTTAATTTTTCGCGAATTCGAGTGTTCGATTTCGAAGCCCTGAACGAGGGTTATCACCAAAATTTAGCGTTGATAGGGACGTGCGAGTGTTCGTGTATTCGGTACGGTATCGCGACGTACAGCTGCGGGCTATCCGAGCCCACAGGTGGATCACAATAAAAACTGGATTCTCACCTTAGATTGGAGATTTCGTCGGCTGCAGCACCACTTTTAAAGAACACGTGGAGTCCAAATAAGCTTTATCGTATGTAACTCGAATCGAGTGTCTTTTACTCTGATTTTCAAGCATTTTTTTCCCTTTTTTGGTCTTTTTGGCTGGTTTTTACAAGTCGAGAGGAAAGGTAAAGAAGTTGGCTACGATTTTGGTTTGTGATATTTTTTTGCAATGGTTCGAGATTTTTTTTTTTTAATTGCTCGATGTTTTATGGTATTAAAATTTGAAATATTGAACTATTTGGTTTTTTTTTTCTCGTTTTGAAAATTATATTTAGAATCGTTATATTAATCTTCAATTCGAGGCTTGGATTTTCAAAAGTATGTGAACTTATTTCGACGAATCTGGGGTATTTTCGAATTTAGGTATCTTTTCTATTTCAATTTTCACATTCTTTTTTGAAAAATTCTTCAAATCAATTTTGCTCTGTAATTACTCACTTCTTAAAACTGGAACCTATTTATCGAAGAACAAGGTTCGATATATTAAAGATAATGATGGTAATACAAACCATTAGGAAGTTCAGCCTACCTCCAAATACATGTTTCCTCGATCTTATTAGTGCATTTTAGGTCTTGAAAAAAAATCTAAATCTAGTCAGCAAAGTCGAAAAATATTATAAAATTGACGAAAGAATGAACAAGTTAGGCTTCGAATAAATTAATGTTCCCTCTGCGAAGGTCCGCGAACTGCGATCAAAACATAATCTTATTTTTTATGATATCTTCGACGTTGATAACATCTTATAAATATTATATTAACGCTGTTATTAGGACAATTGCCTGTTTCAATAGAAGGTTTCAGCTTTTAGGTGAAGCTCGCTTAAAAGATTTACGAGTTGAGTTTTAATTAATCAAAACTGGCCGACTAATTTCGCGAATCTATCTTGAAGTGCGCGAGATTTTGTAACGGACGCGGACTAGTTTTAGATATCTACTTGGGAAAATATGCTCGGCCAACGGCTATCAGCTTACTTTCCGTTTAGTGGACGTGGTTAAAAAATGACTGGTTGGATTTTGGAGTAATTTATTGAATTAGTGCTTAGAGCTCAAATTGCAGGTGCAAATGGGGGCTAAGGGGCGTGATTAAGTTTTATTGACCTGGCAATGTATGTTACAAAGTTTGTAAGACGTCGAAGAAGGACGTTATTAGAATAAAATTGATTGAAGTTGATTTGGTCTGGCTACACTGACTAGAAATTCACTTCCCTAAATTGGGTGGAAAATGATTGAAGCTAATTTTTGAATTTTTTGCTCCGGCTGTACTGAAACTGAATTTGAAATTCTTAAGTTATTCACAGCTCATTCAATTTCAAGTTCAGGAACATTTTCGAGTGGAACTTTCCAGCGCTGAAAATTGGAAAAAGTAATTGAAACTAATTTTTTAATTTTTTGGTCAGATCAAAAAATAATTGAACTTGATTTTTGAATCTTTTAGTCAGGTCAAACTGGAATTCAATCTGAAATTTTCAATTTCTCCTCATCCTATTCAATTTCAAGTTCAGGAAAAATCTATAATAATACACTTGACTGCATTGAAAATGGCGCGGGAGAAGGCGATTGACGCTGATTTTTGAATTTTCCAGTCTGGCTGCACTGAATTGAATTTCAAGTTCAGGAAAATTTTCAAAGTGAACTTTCCTACATTGAAAATTAGAAAAACTTATTAAAACTAATTTTTGAATTTTTTGTTCTGGTTACACTGGAATCATGTCTGAAATTTTCAATTTTTTCACCTCATTCTATTCCAACTTGAGGAAAAATCTGGAAATGAAGTTTCCTACATTGAAAAATAATTCCTATAAAATTTTTCAACTAAAAAAAACCAATTACATTTTTTTTTAAACAAATAGAACACTCGAATGAAAACTGCCAATACAAATATGCGCATATTTGTTTAAAAATTAGCACATTTTAGACGACTTTTCGCGAGTACAAGTCAAGTTATCTTACATAATTGCCGAAAAGAATTGCACTTTACTCGACCATGGTAACAAAGTGAGTAATTTGTATAATTAGATTTTTTTTTTTTGCGGAAGTATTTTCATGCAGGTTCGAATATATAATTTATTCAAATAATTGACGTCTCGTACTTGACAAAATGCCAACTTTTTTACTTTTTCTCGTAAGAAGACGCCGGCTTAGACCAATTTCGGGTTTTTTCCTGCTTTCGATCACACGAACGTATTTACAGGCTCGACTATCATTTCGGTTCGAACCATCAAGCAGTAAAATATCGATTCCAAGAAAGACAACTGGCAAAATGTTGGCAGATTTTGAACGTTTAGCTCATGGTTGGAGAACCTAAAGAAAACCGGAGACCCGTTGGCTGCTTCAATACGGATTTCACTGAAAAAGTCGAAGCTAAGAAGAGACTCGGTATAATGGATAATGGAGAATTGGAGACCAGTGGTCAAAAAGGTAGCGACGTACTAGACGATGTGATCATTTCGTCGACGAATAAACGTAAATTTATGGACTCTCCTAATGCGGATGACGTAGACGTGGGCGCCTTATCTCCAAGAAAGTTGCAAATTGCTCATCATCACAATAATAACGACGTCTCGTTCGTGCTCATCCATCAGGATAATCAGGCGATTAACGAAGATTTGCAGAGTAATAACGACGAGGTATTTGTAAAATTATTTTCGAATGACTTTGTAAAATAATTAACATGTTGCCGGGCTGGGTAACGGGGGGAGACGTTTTAAAAGCCTGTGTATTTTTCCACGTAGGTTATACGACCGGGGTGCAAGTATCTATACTCGTATCGTTGATGCGTAAATTGAATCGAGTTATGGCGTGCGCGATGTATAAGTTTACCAAGACACACCGAGATGACGATGAGGGCACATAATGCATGAGTTCATTTCACATATATTCGGAGCAAAATGTATCTATAGGCGAGTACGAGGAGTAATTAGCCGGCGACGGTGTTATATTTCCAACCTCCTTATAATACATATAGGCAATAATAATATCGTGTAAAGATTACCATAGGTTTAAGTACCTACTACGATGATGATTCAGCTCATGTAACGCATCTACTCGTATAGTAGGTAAACCTATGCGAGATAAATTGAGAATCACTCCTGTAAAATGATTTTTAGAATCACTACTCTTAATAGTGTAGTAAATTTGTTACGGTGGCGTTTACAATACTGTTACGATGTGGCGCTGCCTCGCAGGCCTTTCGCGCGTTTGTTTGTCCGAAATGAAAAAGAATAGGTAGGTACCAGTTTCATAAGCCAGAAGATGACAACAAATAAAAGGGAAAACTCTCCGCGTCGAAGTACACTAGCGGCGGGCTACCGACCTTTATTTCTCTCGCCCCTTTCGCCCTGGCCCAATGTCTGTACTCTTATCTCGCGTATAGTGCTTATAGATTACACTATGTACCTATCTATCTACGTATTGTAAATTAAAAAAATCGATTTTTTAATTAATCTTCTTCGCCGAGAGAACGTATCCTGATTTCAATTTAACCTGGCGCACACCGCACCGTAGTCGTCGGATTAATTATAATTGAAACAATACGAGCGTGGAATTTAGTAGCTGCGATGTGCCTGCAACTGGAAGTGATTGTCGGCCCAGAGATGAATCGTTTCAAGAATGTACCCGTAGAAAAAATTTCGTTTGTCTTTGAAACTCTATTCAAGTCCACAGTCGCCTGCCAGCCTGTAGCTCGCACATAAGAGTATGCTCGTAGTCAAGTAGGTGTCGAATCGACTGGCTACAGGTAATTTTCTCGGTATCTTGCCAAACGAACCGGTTCGCATGAAAAATTTCGCGAGGGGTGATTTTTTGAATATTTCAGAAACTCTCTGGCGAGGAAATCACAAAAATAGAAATTACATTTGTCGTAGTGGTATGATGATTGATGAAGTTGTAATACTGATCGATCAGTTGATATCAATAAATTTATAGAATTAGTATTAATGGCAAATTGTTGAAAAATCGACTGATTTATCGAAATCGAAAATAAATCGATTAATATAAAAATCGAAAAATATATTGAAACAACAAAATTGAAAAATTGTTTGAAAACATTGGTTGATTAATCAAAATCGAAAAATCAATCGATTAATTGAAATATAGAGAAATATATCGTTTTTTCAAAATTGAAAATTAAGCAATTAATAGGATTCGAAAAATTTATTGGGAAAACAAAATTGAAGGCTTGTTCAAAACCTAATCGAATAATCGAAACAGAAAAAATCAATCGATTTATCAAAATCGAAAATTTTATTAAATTTACGAAATTGAAGGATTGCCTAAAAAATAATGAAGCAATAAAAATTAAAAAAAATACTGAATGAACAAAATTTGAAAATAGGTCAAAAATTAATCAATTTATGGGTAATTGAGTATCAAAAAAAAAAAAAAAATGAATTGAATTGAATTGAATTGAGAAAATTAAAAATTCATTAATTTATAAAAATCAAGAATTGAAGGATTTTTATAAAATTAATGAAGTAATCAAAATTGAAAAGTTGATCAATTTATTAAAATTAAAAACTGATCGATTGATCGAAATCGAAATATTTATTGAAAGGGAAAATTTGAGATTTTGTCAGAAATGAATCGATTTATGGATATGAGAAAATATTTTTTCGTTTTGATTAAAATCAAAAAATTTAAGAAATGCGTAAAAATGATCAAAAAATAAAAATTGAAAAACTGATCAATTTCTCGAAATTGAAAGAAATTGCCAAATCGAAGGAAAAATTGGTCCACTTATAATAATGTAGAAAAATTCATTAATTGATCAAATAATTGGAGAATTGCACAAAAGTGGTTGGTTTATGGATATTAAAAAAAATGATTGAATAAAAATTTGTTGAATTAGCAAAGTTGAAGAATTGCTCAAAAATTAGGTAATGGAAATGATCAAAATTGAAAAATCGAACAATTTATCAAAAGTTTTAAAATTTATCAATGGCAAAGTCGAAAGATTAACCAAAAAGCTTATTCATTTATGGAGATAGAGAAATTCGTTGAATCGACAAAGGGGAAGAATTGCTTAAAAATAATTGAATTACAATAATCAAAAATTTAATTGATTTCTTGGAATCGGAATTTTTTTTTGAAAATACAAATTCGAAAGGTTGTTCAAAAGTTGATCCATTAACGAATATCGAAAATTTTTAGAATTGTACCAAAATAACTGGATACCTAATAAAAATCGAAAAATCTTATCGGATCGATAAAATAGAAGAATTGTTCAGAAAATACTTGTTCGATTTACGAATATTGAAAAATTTATTGAATTAGGAACATTAAAAAAAAAAAAAAAACTTTTGAAGTTATTCATCGAAAAATTGATGGATTTATCGAAATGAAAATAAATCCAGGGCTTGGAAATGGTCATTATTTTGCCCTTGTTTAACTCTCCAGTCGTTATTTTCATTATTTTCGTCCTTTTGGATTTTTTTATTAGAATTTTTACTAAAAAAAATTTAAATTAAATTAAAAGAGTGGAAAAGTGACTCTCGAATTACTCTTTGGAAATTGAGCCATTATTTTCATCTTTTTAATTTTCTAATTTCAATTTTTGGTTTCGTCTCCATAAATTTTGCTAAGCATAATTACCTAGGACTTGACTTAAAATCTAATTCATTAAATTTCTTTTTATAGTTAATCATACCTAAATTTACTTAAAATATAATTTCTTTCTTTTCAGAGTTAATCTTACCTAAATTTTGATCAAATTAAAAAAAAAAAAAATTTAAATTTCCGCCTGAACACAATTTTGAAAACTATGCTTAAACTTGAACCCTTTTTTGGTTTAAATAAAACTTCTTTACGTAAAATTTTTCAAAACAAAAAAATAATTCTTTGTACCATTTCATGAAAAAAAAAAATGTAAAAATATATTTTTCCATAGTTTGTTCAATAGTAACTAATATTTTGAAAAATGCTCTCAAAAATATAGTTCACTTTTTACACAATTAAAAAATATCTAGG
>FIZV01052574.1:0-10001 GCA_900050545.1 Trionymus perrisii | reverse complement strand
AAAATTCTGCTGAGCTATGAATCTCCCCCCGAACCCCCAAAAAAAAAAAAAAAAAAAAAAAACCTTATCGCAAATCTCAACTTGAGGCTCCCATAATTTATAGGCTCAGTTTCCTAATCTAGAGGGACTCTATAGCAATTACCTACCTAGTCTAATTTAACCCATTAGTCTCGGCGGTAGAAGCCAAAAAGTAGTGGTAATACATATGTACACAGGGTGTCCTAACACCAGCCCCTTCACCAGCGATCTCTGTCAAACTTATGAATTGCAGGGGCGAGATATACGCAATTCATTTTTTTTTCAATTTAATTTCGGATTTTTAACCGTGCGTTGCTCCACTGCCATGATAAATGGAAAGTTGTGCTTCGTTATTGGGTTGGAAAGTAAATTTTGTGTAGAATTTTTTAGTGGGATTGATCATTGTGCTAAGTGATCAAGAGAGCGTGTACCGTATTAAATATCTGGAAAAATGTGTTCAGAAGTTGAATTTTTTATTTTTTTATTTTTGAGTAATTCTCGAAATTTTTCCTCGTTAAATATTATTATTATGAACTATTTTAGATGAAAAACGTTCGAGCTTTTGAATGAGGCAAACTGGGCTCTTCTATCTAACTAGATTAAAATTTTTTCCTTTTTTTAATTTCAAATTTTAAACAGAAAAAAATTTGAATTTTTCATTTTCTCTATTTTTTCTATGTTTAGAATTTGATACCTAACACAAATTTTAAGTTGAAAAAAATAAAATAAAAAATAGAGATTCTAATGACAAATTATCAAATTTTCTATTTTCTTCTGAAGTTTAGAAATGGTAAAAATTTTTCAAAAATTGAAAAGTGTGTTTTTAAAAGTTTTAGGTAAATAATTTGACTGAATTTTAAAAATTGATCCAACTTCCAAAAGTTTATTAAAAAAATTTTTAATGCTTATTTTAGAATTCTTGAATTTTTTTTACTATATTTTTTGAAGAACCAAGAGTTGATAGTATGAAAATTAGATGTTGTGACACAGTTGCGTGCATCATATCTTATACCTAAGTACTTGCTAAAGCAGTGGAATTTATGTTTCAATTATAAACAGTAGGTAGATACCTACATAATTTTTTAGAAATTCTTTTCGAAAGAAAACTTTTCTTTTCGAGGAAAAAATTCTGTTGAAAAAAATACTTTCCCATAAAACGTTCTTCACGAAATTTCTCATACTCTCAATTTGTTCCACGTGTCTGAAAATTTGCAAAAATGATTTGTACATGTTTGAATAGAATTGAAGTGCTTTTGCGGACTATAAAGTACAAACTCTGGTGCTGGATCCATTTTGAAGAACATTTGAAAGTCGATAAATTGGAAATTTTCGACGTAATCTCTTGGTAGAATTTTTTAATTTGCAAATTCCACAAATAGATCGACTATATAATAGGGAAACGAACAAGGCTACTTCATTTTATCGCGCTACAACTAATAAAGAGAAAAGTTTTGAAAACGATGCACTTATCGAGCCAAGTATATACTACAGTACCCAAAGTCCATTAAAGAAAAGATATTATACGAGTAGATAAACTTCTTCTTTACAAGCTCGTAAAATTTTTCATATCGAAAGGTTCCCTTTTCCGGGAGGAATATTAAACATGTACAAAATTTCAACACAACACACCATTCACTGGGAGGGGAGGGGGAAGTTACACGAGCTATACAAATAAGTATATTGCGATTTTTTCAGCCACCAGAGCATACCGACTGTTTAACTATTGCTATATGGAGTGTAACGTTTTGCCTGCTTTATGTACCTAGCTACCTAGCTACCTACCTAAACATTTGCCTGGCCAAATGTAGTATAAAAGCAAACCCACATTGTAAAAAATTTATCACCCCGGGTCTTATTTCGCGCTCTTCCTCGATAGAGTTACCAGTAAAATGAAAATTACCAACGAACCAAAGCCAAGTTTTTTTGGATTTATCGTTATTAAAGCGTGTTTATTGGTGTAATTGTACGACCTGCAATACGTCTCATCCCCTCACCGGCTTCGAATCACCTCGATGGTTTAATTAAGCCAGTCGTGCTGTTGTTTATCTTCATATTGCCACAATGGGTTTGTTTACTACGTTAACCCAGCATATTATTCTTTGTGATGCCGATGCTACGTCGCGTCGGTGAATTTAGATTAATGGAAATTTTTATTCGATTATGTTCTGCAGGCTGCTGTTCCGTATCGTAGTTTATTTCTATGACGACTTTTTGGCCTGTGCTATTGAGTGTTGATGGTTTAGTGAAAGATTGAATCGAGAAGGGAGAAGGTTGGTTTGGGTTTTTTATTAAATCAAAAAACTTGCTTTTTAATAAATTTTGATCGATTAAGACATGGTAACAATTTTGCTTATTTGGATAAGGTAAAAGTATCTTCAGAGTATCTCTATTAAAATTAGGCAGGGATTGGCACTACCTTTTTCAAAATGAGTGAACTCGCTTGCAACTCAACCTATCTGCAAAAAGTATGATCCAACTTCAACTCTCACTTTTTAGGGTGGTGCTGCTGGAGACAAATTCAATTCAGTTTAGCTCTTCTTCAAAAGAGTAAAACTTTTAAACAATAAATTTCCCAGAACAATTCTAAAAAAAACATTTTGTTGTTGGTTGCATGTTGAAAAAATTTGAGTTCCGAAAAAACTCAGAAAAAATGAGAATATTTTAATTGGAAAAATTTTCGGGGTAGAGGGTTATACATAGGTACTTAATTCATTTTTTTGACATTTTAAATTCGTTTTTCATTAACCTCGATAACTGAAAAAATTTGAAAACAAAACCTAAGTGAAAGCCTTGGAAAGTGAAAAACTCGATAAGTGAAAAAAAAAAGTATTCCCTTCGATTTCCACTTATCGAGGTTTGTATTAATTTTTCAAATTATTTTTCAACTTTCCACTCCATTAACTTTTTCAAAATCATTTCATTCAAAATCACTTAAAATAGGTAATGAAAACTAGAAATCGAAATTTCGAAGAATTGAAAAAATGATTTGTGCATTCAACCGCGGCAATACAGGCATCATGCAAATTTAGACATTTAAGAGAAAATAAAAATTCACGAGGGGCGAATAAACTGATACGAAATTGAATTTAGGCATAAGTAATTTAAATTTTGTCCTAAAGGCGACTGAAATTATTTCGTTCTTTGTAAACTTGCGAAAATTTGAGTTGAAAAATACCAATTTTTGATTCACTTTTCGCCTCTAAATTATAGGGATAAGCATCGTGCATACAATTTATTTATTTTTTTGGTAACTTAAAAATGATTTTTTTTTTGTTCTACTTGGGTAGTACCTAAGTACCTATTTCCACGACGTCTATTTCCAAAATAAATTAGGTACTTACTTAAGAAATTTAAGCTCTGTAATAAAATTATATTAGATACTTTCTAAAAGTTACTCTTCACTCGTATATACTAAGTAGCTAATTTTAGTTCATAAGCTTATTACAAATTTCAAACCAAGAATAAGCTATTTTAAAGGAATACTTAATTCTCATCATTGTTGTTAAGTAGATTATATCAAACAGGTACCTACATATTCTTTTTCCAACTTATACCTCATTAAATAAATACACATACTTAGACTTTTGGTAGCTTTCACAAGAACACAAAAAATAGACATCTAAATTTACTTTTACTTGGCAGTTTTCTTCTTTCTTTTTGTTTTTGATTTACTCGAGTACCTGCTACAAGACAAATTAAAGATTTTCATTTTGTGCTTAAACGTAATCAAATTTCCGGTTCAAGGGAATTCTTTTTCGGCTTAAAAATTACCTACGCACCAAAAACTAACCGCTTCAGCTTCAAAACACACACACAGGGTGTTTAATGGAAGTGAGTATCAGAACTTTAAATTGAGATGTAACCGAGAAGGTTCTACTAACAAACAACTTTATGTATACCAGGTGCCTATCTATGCAGAAAAATAATAAATGAAATGTTTCTGATTTCGGCGGGAAATAACCTTCGAAAATGTAAAAAAAAACCTAATTACACTGGCATGTCTATCTTTGAAATTGAAGGAGTCATACGTAACATTAAGAAATTCTTGCCAAAAGTATTGCCTTCCTGGCCCACTGCTAAGCTATGAAAGTTAGCAGATTACATCAAAACAATACATGAAACAGGTGCAACCTTTTGAGAGGATTAAAAAAGGCATGTAAAACTTTTGGAAAGAAGCAGAAGAAGTTATGTAACGAATTTTTCTATCTTTAAAAATGAAAGTGCTACGAAGCCTTAAAAAATCTAAAACCAGTTTTTCACAGTTTCAGGGGTGATTCTCCATACTTTTTTTACCTATTCTGCCCCATCTTAACTTCCATAAGAGCTGTGTAAAACTTTAATCGTAAATACAAACTAGAGATCTACCAAACAAAAATTGATGTTTGAAATACATACATTTCGAAGTAGTATTTCGAAAAAAAATGTCGTATCCGATTTTTAACTAAGTAGTTGAATAGTTTTGGATAAAAACAAAAATCAAAATTGTCCAAAATTTTCATTTCAATTTTTTCCAAAACTAGGTATTCAACTAATTAAAAATCGGATACGACATTTTTTCGAAATACTTTGAAATGTGTGTACTTCAAATTTCATTACTTTTTGTTCGGTAGATCTCTAGATATTTACGATTAAAGATTTAAATTACTCTTATGGAAGTTAAGACGGGGCAGGATATGCAATGAGAAATAAACGTGTACGCGGAATGTCCCCTTAACACTCTGTAGCAGTTTCATTTTCAGAGTTAGGCAAAAAGTAGGTACCAAGAGTAAAAAGTATTCATTTTTTCAGTACTACCAATATGCATGATTGAAAAAAAAAATTTCCAATTTTATTTTCCTTTGCCCCTTTAATTTTTGAAATAGACACCATATTTCCGATATCACAACGTATTGTAGTACCTCGTTACACTACGCATCGTCAACTCGGTATTGGATAGGTTTTTATACTCTTAGACTACCTGTTCTGAAAAGGGGTATGTTAGCTAAATTAAAATCTGTATAGAGTAAACTATGCATTACCAGCATTAAGGTCGCAGAATATGCGTACCTACAGTTAAATATCGTAATTTCGTATTAATTTGAAGGCTCTGTCTCCCTTCTTAGCACGGTGGGTGTCTACTGGAGTCCGAAGGTATAGGTAAGCAGGCTGGTTCATCCCCTTTCCCTCAAACACGCCATCAAAGTATTTAGGGGGAAAAAATAGGCAGGGTTTAGTTTTTTTAAGGCCCCTCTATAGCAAGGGTCCATCCACTTCCACTTTCAAAAAATCTCTTTATTTCTGTACCCAAGGCCTAAATTGAAAAAAAATTCAAACAAAAGTTGTAGATTAAGATCTTTGAAATAATTTCAATACCTACTTAATTACAAAACTTTTGATTGGGCCCCTCCCTCCTTTCAATTTCGCATAATTCGTACTTGTGAAAATCATCCAGTGATTTTAATACGTAAGTATATCATACGGAATTGAAAAGAAAGAAAGAGGCCAAATGAAATTTTTATGATTACCAAAACAGTTTCAAAATCTTAATCTACCTATAACTTTTCTTTTAAAAACTTTTTATTTGGGATCTTATAGGAACAGAGGTAAGGAGATTTTTTAGAAAGAGGTTAGATGCTCAGAAAGAGATGCTCAAAAAATGAAATATCAGCTCATTGAGTAAAAAAAAAAAAAAATGAAAATGAAAATGCATTCTAGACTATGAATTAATCAAAAAATTTCATCTGCGATCGTACAGTAGCCACAAGGTTGCTAATAAGAAGTTTCATTTGTTTTTTCTATTCAAAGATCACTGAACTTTTAAGAATGGTACCTGTACCTATGTATATGCGAACGTTTATAAATCTTCGATGTGCAGACAAATGTCTTTAGAAAAGGCAGTGAGCAGTGAGCGGTGAGCAGCGAGCAGAGAGCTTTCTTTCTTGTATTATTTGTTGCGGCGACGGCTGGCGTGGTGTGGGGGGTATGTTAAATGGTTTTTCTCTATTTACCAATCTCGTGAAAGCGCAAAGGTAGGTATTAGAATAGGAGATAATTTATTTAATGCGAACTCGCTGGAAATGAGCAACGTTTTGTCATTTATGGTTTTTCTCGTTGGCGAGAAACTCGTTTCTATTTGTCATATGTCACTTTGAACCATTGAACGTGTGCTTTTCGCATAGGTAGGTAAACCCGAAGCATTAGGATCTTACATTAAAGGAAAATTAAGAAAGCTCTTTTCGATACATTTTAAATTGACCAAATTTACCGCCGTTCCAGACGTGTTGAATCTTTTTCCAATGGATTCTTCGTTTCGAAAGTGTTTTGCTTCGACCTTTTTCTCTTCTTTAAATGGAAAAAGTGTCGAATTTAAGGTGGTGTTTCGATTATATCGAAAGTGGCTGTTACTTGAGATTCCTAAATTGATTAAAAACCTTATCTTAATGATTTTGCAAATTGATGGAATCCAAAAAATAAATTGGATATTTGATGATGCTTTCTGTGGACACTATGGATCGTTGATACAGGGTAAAAAAAATCATCTTCGCATGCTTTAATCCGGTATCAATAATTAATACAACCCTTTTTGGTTTTTTTATTCAAAAATTCTCAAGAATGAAAAAAGATAAGAAGAAAATTGGCTAAGAAAAAAATGCTATATTAAGTAGGTATACATCTTTTGGACACATTTAAGAAAAATTGAATGCTTGCCCTATTTTTAGAACTAGTAGCACTAAAGGGCCAAAATTACGAAATACCTGAAAAATTAATAATAAAAACCAGTTACTTACCAGAAAATAATAATAATTTTGAAGTATTTTTTTCTATCGTTTAAAAATAATATACCTATTAAAAAAAAAATGATTTAAGAAAAAAAAATTGAAAAAATGTAAGTATAAAATAAATAAAATTAGAAAAAATTGAATTTAAATTTATATTTACACTTAACCTTTTTTTCTTAACAATAAAGAATACAACGAGGTGTAATGATTTTTCGTGTTTTTCCATTTTACCCGCGAACTATGCGTCCTACAAAGAAAAATAATGAAACCAAGGTTGTAGAGAATTAAATTTTCTTTTCATATCAACCGATCAAATTTTCTCAAAGACGCATATTTCGCTCGCTATTTTCAAAAAACTGTTCAAGTATTTTTCCATTTCACCTACGAACTAAGCGTCCTACAAAAAAAAATAATGCAACCAAATTTGTAGAGAATCATATTTCCTTTCCGTGTTGAACAATCAAATTTTTTTAAGATGCATATTTAACGAGTTATTTTCAAGAAAAAATAATACCTAAATATTTTCTCATCAATAATTTGATTTTTTCATAATAAATTTTTTACTGTTCTAATAGACTGATTTTGACCAAAATTTAACCAGCTCTGTTCCTAGTTGTGAGGAACCTCCTGGCTACTGTAAAATTCTTAGCTCGATCGGCCACGTTTTACTTGAGTTATCGCAGGACATAAAATTGTAGAAAAAAATATATATAAGGCAAAGATATCGAGTGACTGCAATTGCAGACTATTTTTTAAAATGTAGTCTGCTGAAAACTATACGTAGGTAGGTACTTGGCTAATTTTAGCATTAAAAAAAAATTGTTGAAAAAAGGTGAAGACTCATTCGACGTTATTTAATAGGCTTCGTTAATCGTGAAAAAAATAATCGAATTTCGGAATTGTGGTAAAATTTAGACTTTGGTGAAAGAATGACAAAGAACACCGTAACTTCTTCAAATTTCTGCGTTTCAACAATGCAAAATTTAATTGTAAATTTTCATTACAAATTCTATGCATTTAATAAATTTTACTTTTATCGACGAAGTAAAATTTTCTTAAAAAATTGCACGTGCCGGAGAAAGTATTTATCCTTGAAAATTTACAACCAATGTTTAATATGCGTCTAAAAGCGATGGCTGCGTAATTCATTTACAAAGCCAATATCCCCTCAATGGTAATTACTTTTATCGCGATTTTTAATGACAACATAGCGAATATGTGCGGGTTCGGGTGGAACGTCGAAATATTATGTTTTTTAACCTTTCAAAAGCTTTTTACTTTTAGCGATAAAAGTTGTACAAAATATATTGTACGGAAATGAGATTTTAATATATTTTTGCCCGGTACCTGTTTGTTGGAGTAAATTGCGAAATCGATTTTCTTCACTAAGTGATTTTGAAGATGCTCTGCCAAGATAAGATGTAGAACAATTATTTACAGTGACGTTAATTATATTGAAAAATTTCATTCAGTTTGGTCAAAAGTACCTAATGATAACAGTTGAAGAAAAACCTATCATCGATATAATCATGAAACACATTAACATCATAATATGCAGGTGAGAAAAATTCTCATCAGAACATCGAATCCGTAGAAAGGTATTTTATCTACACCGAGTAGCTAACTTTAAAAAGTAGGTGACTAGAACAATGACGAATGAAAAAAATTATGTTTCAAGAAAAATAAAACATTTGGCAGAATTCAAATAGGTACCTATTCTTTCTGCGAAACTTCGTAGGTGATATGGTCAAGGTTATCCGAATAAAAGATTGAAACAAAAAATATTCATTATTTATCAAAACTTTGGCCAACCCGATGCAGCTTATTCGAATACTTACCCCGAAAGTTTTTTTTATTCTGAAACTGTCACAGCTGTCCCTTTCTTGTATATTTTTTCCTTTGTCAATATATCATTTGAATTTACGGCTTAGGAGTTAGGCGATTTAAAATTCTGGTTTCTTTTTTATTCTCTCGATTAGTATTAGATTTAAATTAATAGTCGATGTGGGTTTGGGAGGATTGAGAAGCGTGCAAAAAGGCGTTTCTGAAAGGTTCTTGATCTTGCATCGAACTATAGGGTCATTAACATGCTAGCTCGTGAAATATCATCAATTTTTCAATATGTTGTAAAAAAAAGAGAACAGGGTCATGTGAATAATTCGTACAACCGATGAAAATTTGTGAAAATTTCGCTTCCTTATTATCGTTCATCGAACATCATTATGTCGTGATATTTCAACCAAGTTCTATCATCGGCAGTCAAATTGAAAAATATTCTTGTTTCGTCTTACATTTATGTTTTCTTGTTTTATTAAATTTTTCCGCACGCGAGGAAATATTTGCTCGAATAAGATGCGCGATATGTAAATTTTATGTTCAGTACGGATAGGTAGATACTTATACAACATATATAGGGCAGAGTTTTTCATTTCATACTATATTCCACCTATGAATTTCGCATTTACTCGTATTACATGAACAATATCGGTGACTAAAACAAAACTAAAACCGAAGTATGTGACCAGTATCACGTGAAGGTGTTTCAGTGTCATTTCAAAATTGTGTTTTTCATTTTTAATGATTTTAAAACGCATTAAATTTTCAATGCTGCAAATAAGATTATTTTGGTGCGAAAATTTTCATTTCCAATGTTTTAAAAACCGCGTGCACAATTTTCGAAAATGAAAATTAAAAAAATATATATTTTCAAATTTTTTAACGTCGAAAAAGTCATTTTAAATTTGGATTGTACATTTCTGATGTTTTAAAAAATATATAGAAAATTTTTTAAAAACATTTGATAGTTTTTTGAAAATTTTTGAATTTTTTTTTTAAGTACCATTCTCCATCTTCAATGATTTGAAAATGAGTAAAATACAAAAAAAAAATCACAAAAATTAATTTTTGATTTTTTTTTACATTACCTACACAGGTGATTTTGAAGTTGAATAATATTACATTTCGAGTATACCTAACTAGAATTGTAGACTTAAGTAAGTATGTATCTATACCTAAGATTCTTATTTTTTTGAAATAAAGAACCAAATAAAAAATTTTTCAATTTTTGGAAGAGAAAAGGAGTTTTAGGGAGTAAATAAATTTTACAATTTTTTGAAGAAGGAAATACCTATTCTAGTTTTTTCAAAAAAAAATCTCAATTTTTTGGAATATTTTTTTTTCCTATAGATAGGTACCTAGGTATTTTTATACTTAATCCTTTTAAAA
>FIZV01052530.1:0-10592 GCA_900050545.1 Trionymus perrisii | reverse complement strand
TTTAAAAAAAATATTCCCCTTAGGGCCGAAACGGAAAAAAAAAACACTTATTCATTAAAAAAAAAAAAAAAAAAAGAAATAATACATTACCACAGCGTGTATAACACAACATTCAGCCCCTTCTCAAAAATAAGGGTAATTGAGAAAATTATTACTTTCATTGGGTATATGAGCATTGAGCAGTACTAAAAAAATTGAACATGTTATGCTCTTGACACTTTTTGCCTATGTTTAAAAATGAAGGCGCTAGTTACTAAGCTTAGAAATTTAGATTTTCAACGTTTGATGTACAACGTTGCTCATTGATTTTCAACTACAAACATAATTGTTTTCTTTCCCTCGAAGAGTTGCATTCATTACAAGTATTGTCATAATGGAATTGCTTTAAAATTGTAGGTACCCCTTAATACTTTTTAGGAAGGCAATATCTTTGACGCGAATTTCTTCTTGTGTAACTTCGTCAATTTCAAAAATAGGCAATTAGGCACGCCAATGTAATTGAAATTAATCATTTTCGTTGTATTTATTACATATAGAGCTATTTACTGCACAAAAATATTTTAGTTTTCAATATTTAAAATTTTTTTGAAAAATTACCACAAGTTTTTAGTGCTTAAAATTTTATCATCAAAAATAATTTTGAGCATAATTCCTCTTCGACTTCAAAAAAGAAATGGTTGATGATTTTGATGTTTATAGGATCACTAAACCTTCGATTATATCCGATAAATAATTTTTTTAATTTGAGCTAACTAGCTTGTTCTTAAAGTGTTCTCAATTACCCACTGCTCTCAACTAGGCTCACTGACCTTACATACGAGATAATTTTTTTCGACGAATGTAAAATCAAACGAAATCTAAACCGAGTTGTAAAATATAAAATGTACCTATCTTTCGTGTTTTAAAAAGAACGAGCGTTTCTTTTTAAAAAAGGAAAAAGAAAACTAGCCCGTATAAGTACGATACGAAACACGTTCGGGTACATGATATTGTATGTACGGTGAAAGTCATCGAAAATGTAATTTACTAAATTTATGATTTTTATATGCAGCAAAAAGTGTAGTGGAAAGGCTTTTCACAATGAAAACAATAAATATCCGTTTATATGAGTACCTAAATTTGATGATGATTCGAATAAGAGAAGGAAAAAATTATTGATGCTGCTTTAACATTGACCTAGTTTCTTATTGCAGTAAAGTTATGAGCGCGTAAGAGATATTGATGCGAGGGATTTTATTTTCGTTTCAGTATTTGTACTCGTAGATTTCGCTTAATTTTTTGTTTCCATTTTGCGCTTAGTAGGGTAAACTAGGTTAAAGATGTTGCAAAATAAAATTTCAATCTTAATTTTCTCCTGGTGTGAAACTAGTCAGTCCACGAGACGATTTCTATTTCCTTGTTATCGCCTGATGACACTAAGCACTTACACATATTTGACGTTTTGTTGGGGGTGTTTTCCCAAGCACCTCTGACTCTGAGACTTTCCTGCAAACACCCACGTTTACCAAACTCCAGCAGCTCTTTTTGACGAATAAACAATTCGCCTACGTTTGTTGTACTTTGACGTGGGAGTGAATTTTTTTTTCCAGTCGATAAATTTTCATATTCTCCAATAGACTTGTTTCTCTCTTTCTTTCTCTCTCTTCTTGTACATGTGTACTAGTGTACATACAATGTACATACGAAATTCCTATTCGGTTGGAAGTGGAAATGGGTAAGTTGATGAGGTTTTTTGTGGATTCGAGCCAGCAAAAAGATAATTTTCATTCCAGAGTTTCTCATTTGATTCGGCATTCAATATTTATTCCGAATTTGCTGTCGCAGAAATTGAGAACATTAAAAACTCTAAAAGCATTTTGAGTAAATTTCACCTCGAAGATTGTATTGTTCCGAGTCGAGATAATCTTCCTCTGATGAATTATTTGTCCGAGTTATATCGCCTTCGTTCGAAGAAAAATTCATCGTGTAATCAACTATTCGCGTGGAATTACCAGTTCGAGGAACACCGGTGTCAATTTTATTTTTCGTACGTGTCTCGTGGAGAAAATTGGGAATTTTTTATAAAATTTAAGCAATACCGGTGAGACGATGCAGTGAAATTCAAAGGTTAGACGCCAATGGGGAAAAGTGTTCTTAATAAAAGTGAATGAGTTAATAATGATGGGCTCTGGGATTTGAAATTTTTCCCTAGATATCGCTTTTTCTTTTTCAGAAACATAGTTATGTGTAGGTTAGGTATGTCAAATAATATTAATTTTTTCTTGTGTTTTATTTTTCAGATAAGCATTTTGTAGTTGCAAGTTGTACATCTGGTCCAGACAAGATGGCGTTCGCAGGTCTCAAAAAACAGCTTAATAAAGCCAATCAGGTAACCTCATCCTACGTGAAATTTTACTCATAAACTTTTGAAGTTAGACTACTTGAATTCTTCGCGTATAATTTTGAAAAATTGTTTCTGAAGTACGTTTGCTGTGAAAATTTCACGGTTCGTTCGAATTTAACGTTATTGTATTAGATCACGTCGCAATTTTAGCCCTTAAATTGTTATAACATTCTTTCGTTTATTTTTTCAATTACGTTGGTATGAGATCAAGCATCTGTACATCTGTGTTCTGATTCAAGGATGCGACGGGATTTAATCCAACTAGAAAGTTTATTATGTATTACTAAAACAGGATAAAACTTGCAATGAGATAGGAATTGGCGAGATTTTCGTTATTTTTGAGTCAAGAAAGAGTGTTTGTCGATGGGAAGAATTTGGTATTCCATTTCGCTCTCCTACCCACCTACTTGGTATTTCCTCAGTATTGTCAGTAACATTTAATCAGGGCTGGGCCATGGACCATATCCGACAATAAAGAGTTGACTGCAATTTCGAGTTTGAAAAGAATGATGTATTTCAACTCCAACGTCTCTTCATTGGAATGTAAACTCCTGTCTTCAAATTAGATTATTGTTTCTCCTTGCAAATTAGGAGGTCAAATTTCATCCAATTTTTTAAATTCTAAGAAACCTATAAAATTTGGAAAATTGGAACTGTTTTTAAAGTTTGACAAATTTTTATAATTTTTAAAATTTAATAGTGCGTATTTAGGTATCTTTAAAATTGCGTGAAAATTCAAAATGCGGTGATTTCTAAATTTTAGTAAATTTTTTTAGATTTCTGAATTTTTAAAATCGTAAAAAATTATTAAATCTGGGGATAGTTGAAACAGCTGATTTATGTTGCTGCTGTTGCTCGTATTTTCATAAACGTTTAAAAGGTAAATTTTTATGTTTGGTAGATTTTGGAGACTTGAAGCGTCACATCTATTAAGTGTATAAGTCAAAAAAAACTTGGCTCTTGGCATGTTGAAACACATTGCTCTAGCCTAGTCAGTTTTTTCTTTGCCTTCGATCTTCGAACTTATACTGCTGGGATTTGAAAATTTTAACAGTATAAGTTCAAAGATCGAAGGCAAGAAAAAAACTGACAAGGCTAGAGCAATGTGTTTCAACGTGCCAAGAGCCACGTTTTTTTTGACTTATACACTTGATACTTGTGACGCTTCACTTGATGAAAATTCAAAATTCGAAAATTTTCGAACATTTGATTGTAATAAAAATTCAAAATTAGGGAAACATTTTCAAACCTTAAGACATAGATAATAAACTTTCTAAATTAGAATAATTCTCTAATTTTATTGTGAAACACTTTTTAAAATTTGAATATCGGATGGCCTGGAAGTGATACATTTTCTAGATTTAGGAATAGAGTTCAACTAACAAAAAACTTCATGTGTACTTGGTCCCTATCTTTGTAAAATGAAGGCGTTACAGAGCTTTGAGGATTTCAGTTTTTTTTTTGCAAAATCGATTGGCAACACTGCACTAAAATTTTTTTTTGACCCTGCCAGTGAATGATACATCAGAAACGCAAAAAAAGGTTGCGCTTTAATTGAGGTGCCTATCTTTGAAATTGAAGGAGTTATACCATCAAGAAATTCTTGTATAAAGTATTGCATGTCTAGATTCTTTGAGGTAAGTACTCTGAAAAGACATGAAAATGCAAATTTCTGTAAAAGCAATGCATGAAACTAGTGTAACTTTCTGAGTAGGGCTTTACGAGTACCCGGGTACTCGGAATCGGATTTCTTATCACTTCGGAACCGGGTACCCGAATCCGGACCGGGTCCTTACTTATCAATAAAAAATCGCGACAAATTGTCGAATAGCGTAACTGTAACTGAAACATTTCGAAGCCAAAATGTGAATAAAACATGAATTTTAGCCTGATAATCAAAGACATTACAGCAAATTCTTTGGAACCGGTTCGGAACCGGGTACCCGATTCCAGTAAAAACCGAATCCGCTACCCGGTTCCCATATTAGGACCGGGTACTTGAACAGCCCTATTTCTGAGAGAAATAAAAAAAGTTGTGTGAAAAAACTGCCCATCTTAGGAAATGAAGGTGCTAAATGCTTAAAATTTCGGGAATTGCAATTTTCACAGCCCTGTAGCGTCTTCATTTTCAAAGATGGGCAAATTTTCAACGTAACTGTTTTTGTAAAATTACAACTGTCATGAATTGTTGTAAAGAAATTTTTAAATTTTTGAAAAACGCTGTCCCTTCAAAATGGAGATAGGCCTAGCATATATAATATTTTTGTCTTTTTTCATTTTTTTATTTATTTTTTTTTTGAAAGTGATTTTTTTTTAAATTGCAAAGAAAATTTTTTTAACATTATTTATTTTTTGAAACAGCAATAAAATTTTAGTTTTATACTTGGAATACAAATAAAATTTTAAGAGGAAAAAAATTGTGAAATTTTTTTCCAGATTTTTTTTTTGCTATTTTAACGTTATTATGGCTGCTTACTCATGTTAAACTTTGAAGCTCTTTGAGAACGGGTTGAAACCTTAAAAACTTCTGAGAATAGTTTTTTAGGCAGCGAAGAAAATATTGAGGTGGAACAATCGCTACATGGAAGTTTTTTCTTCTTTAAATAATAGGTAGTCCTACCCTTATACCAGTTTACTTAAATCTATGGATACGTACATACATATGTGAATTTAATTCAGTTCTAAAGTAATTTTTTCATTCTATTACTCATTTACTCGCGATTATAATGAAAGCATTTTTACGTAACACGCGGATAGAAATATTGAAACCACCGAACAGTATGTATTCTGCAATGCGCAACCGTGATCCAAATTTCACGTGATGGTACATAATACCACCTGTCAAGTGGTTGTAACAGTTGAGTAATGTTAATGGCGAATGCGATAATTCCGGAAGATGATATTATCGCTATCGCGAGCTACAATATTCTTCTGGCGATGATAATTATTTTCATCACGGACGTTTCACACTCATAATACTGTATACTTAAGATATTAAAAATCATTTTTCAAAGTCTCGTATCTTATCGACGACGAAATTTGGCGAAAAATTCTTCATATTGGGAAAGTTTTTTAATAAAGTGTCGTCGTAGAAATTCCACTATAATTATCTTTGATACGTAACTATACGTAAAGATTTCGCAAAGAAACATATCGACTGCTTAGATGCAGGACCTCGTAACCCACCATTTTTGAAAAAGTCAGGTTTTTGCAGTTTCTGGTTGCTGAAGTACCTAAACTACCAGAAAATGCAAAAACATCACTTTTTCAAAAATGGTGGGTTACGAGGTCCTGCATCTAAGCAGTCGATATTGTACCTATTTCTGCTTTTAAATTAATTCCCTGGTGAAAGCAAGGTTGCACTGAACTCATTATTGTTTTGCGAATAAATATTGCTATTTGAAGAAAAACTTGTCTAAAGTACTTCGGAGTTTTTTCAGCTTATACTGCCTCGAGACTAGCTCAAAGCTCAGTTTGAATATTTCAACGTAGAATGAAATAGCTAGTCTCCACTTTGAGGTTCAATTTCAAGTTTTATCTAATTTTTTCCCCGGTCCCCGCTCATCCATTCCTGGGTATAAGGGAGCCGTTAAAATTTTTCATTGTATTTACGTTTTTTATTTTCTTCGAAATAAATAAATTCTATTCTATTCTAAGTAATCTAAAAATCAATATAATGTATTTTTTTAGAATGCGACGAAGCATAAAATTTGAAAGTTTATTGAAAGAGAAAGTCATATTATAAAAATGTACCTGGGGGTGTTCATCGGGACCGCCATTCAAATATTTGTGCGAGTACCTAACTCATGCAATGAAAATGTTCAGCTTGTAGAAGATCAATCAAGCTCAAATATAACTTTGATAAGGACATAGAAACACTTTCATTTTCAAATTTACGTAGCTTCGAGAAACCTAAAATAAACAAAATAATTCTTTTGGGATAGTAATGTTTTTTTATAGAAAAAGTTATGGAGTTTCAAAGTATGCCCAAGTACAAATAGTTGGTTGATGAGTACGGAGTGAGGGAAGTGGAAGGAGTGGCGAAGCCCCCCAGCGAAGTTACCAGGGCGAAGCCCGAGGAACGAGCACGGCGGTGAGCGAAGCTCATCGCCAGGGGGTTGGGCCGCGAAGCGGCCAGGGGGCGCAGCCCCCTAGTATTACATACTCGCAATACATGAACGTCGATTAGTACCTACTCGTACAACGCGAACTCAGCCCGTTGATATTTATCACGATAATAAGTAATAACACTGCGCATGCGGTATTAATTCATTAACAGTTAATTTTAGGCTTAGCATAATTCGTGTTAATACATAATTAATAACTGCAGCAGATGGTAAAAGTAATTGAGTGTCGGTATCTGAAAGAGTATAAGCATTCTGGTTTCGCTTCGAATTCTATGCTCTCGGGTAGATATACTCGATTGATGTGAGATTTAATTGAGATATAAGAATGGTATAAGGTGTCGGGTATCTATTGCTGTCGCTATTAGATAGGCTAATTTCACAAAAACCTTTCGCTTTAGAAAATCAGATTGCAAGCTTTATCGATTTACCCCCGTCTATTACTCGTAACACTTGTACCAGTCGATTCGCCCAGGTACCTATTGATAATTGGGAGAATGTATACGAATGTTTCATACTGGCGCCTTATTCAAGGTTGTAAATTATTTTGCGATCAATTTCCAAGACCGGAATTGATCTTGGAAGGAATAATGCCAATTAGGGTTGAAGTACTGAATTTCAACACCATCTTCTGAATTAGATTTTCTTTACGTTGGATCGTAAATCGATGAGAATTTACGTTCTGCAAAATGCTTACCAACGATTGGTGACATTTTACCGATTTTTTTTTTCAACAAAAATTCCCCACTTTGGAAACTTGAAAAATTTGGCTAATTCAAAATTTTGCGATTGGTAGTTTAAATTTTTTTTACCATCTACCAAGTTAGGACAAAATTTTCTCTTTTGAAATTCCATACAACAATACTATACTGGGTAATGGGTATGTTGGTCATCAAGCGTACCTATTTTGTTTCGCGCTATAGGAAACAAGACAACTAAGTATTCACTGTTTCTTCTTACGAAGAAAATCTGTTTCGAAATCGAAAACAAGAACAGATATGAGATCCTTCGGTTATCAAAGGATATAGTCGTATAAGGAACTGTATGTAAAAGGTATACCTAACCTACTTACGAGTTGTAGATGTAATTAAGATGTAATTACGCTGCACCGTCGCTGCATCTTTTATGATTGGAATTTTTTTTTTTAAATACGTACCTACTCGTAGTTGATAAGCTGGTATGCATGAATTAATGTGTCCGTTAATTAAAAATCTTTTGATACCTGTTGAGCAATTGATTCCCCCAATTTTCGGAAGGGATTCAAAGTCGGAGAATAAACATGAAATTTTCAAATAATGCATTAATTTTTTCCAAAATTTTCATTCATTTTTGTTACATTTTTTGCATTTTTTACATGAGATTATGGTTACCAAAACATAATTCCAGCTATTTTAGATTGCATCACTTGAAAATTTTTGTTGAAAAATTTTAGAAAACAGAATTATTCAACAAGTTTCATATTTTTCGAACCACTGTCAAAAATTAAATATAAAACATTTTTTTTGTTTAACAACTTTTGAAAAAAAAGTAGGTAGTTTTGGATTAAAGAAATTACCCATTTTTTTGGATTAAACATATTTCTCAATTTTTTGGAGAAAAGGATAAGAATATGTCAATTTTTGAAATGAAAATTTTCCCATTTTTTTTGGATTAAAAATTTTGTTCGATTTTTGGAGAAATATCACAATTTTTCGTACCAATTTTTTTTGGCTAGGAAAATATATCAATTGAAGTTTTTTGTAGAACAAGCTCAATAAAGAAAAATCTCATAATTTTTATGTAAAAAAATATAAAATCTAAATTTCTTTACAAGTGAAAAAATTCTGGAGAAAATTTCAATTTTTTCGTAGTAAAAAAATATTTCATTATTTTTTTGGAGAAAAATCTTACGTTAATTTTTGATTTCAATTCTTCAGGAGTAAAAAAACCTTAATTTTCTGAAGAAAATTCCAATTTGTTCTCCCATTATTGTTTTTGGAGGAAAAATGACCCAATTTTTTTATTAGTAAAAAAAAATACATTTTTTTGGATAAAAGATTTTTTTGCCACCATGTTTATAGAAGTAAAGAAATGTCTTATTTTGTTGATTTAAAAAAAATCTTCCAATTTTTTGGAGAAAAAAATCCTCAAAAATCTTAATTTAGCGATCAAAAAAATTTAAATAGGTGCCAGCTAAAAATTAAATAAATAAATAAATAGAGCGAACTCGTTACAAAAACGTATTTTGGGAGGGATGAGGTATTAAAAAAGTAAGTTAGAGGAGGCGGAACGGAGCAGAACTTTTTTATGTAATGATAATGATAATGAAGTATATCTTCTCTCCTACCAAATAAACCAAAAAAAAAAAAAAACTTCGTAGCCACTTTTTTGACCTCAAACTGTAAAGTGTATACATTTTATAACAACAAATCTCATACTACGTTTTTATTTCACGCATTCGAGTCGGTTTATCCGCGCCCATAAATACTCGTATGTACCGGGGTACTTGTCCACGACGAAACATATCTGCACGCGTGACAACGCCAAGATCGAGCTCGAGCTCGGGTACACATCGTATAGATGTTTATCAAGAAAAAGAGATGACCGACTGGTGAAAATAATAGCGATATTCAATTAAGAATAAGCGTTGCGCGTACTTCGTGGTGGTATTTTATTAAATTAAATTCGCAATCATATAGACAAGGAAATATGCATCCGAGTGACGAAGAAAGATATGCGTGACGAATAAATAAAAACTACCATACAGGAAGTTCAAAGGTGCTTTTTGCTTTGTCGTACTGAAACTGATTGGGATCTGTTGGGCGTTATATACATATGTATAAAGGTACGTTATGGTACACGTACGTAAAAACGTAGGTACTCGTATATATGCGCAATACGACAGACAGTTTATGGAAATTAACAACGAATTTACAGATGACAGAAACAGCGTCAGAGACGACATAACCCACACGAGATAGAAAATTACCACGGTCGACAAATCCCAATCCGTCGCACTCCGCTTTCCTCACCGCATGCGTATGGTACAATCTACAATATGACAAAAAAATCGCGTACTCAGCGAACGCGAACGTTTCCGCGAATAAGCCTAATAAAGTAAGGTACCTAAACCTATACATATCAGGCTACCAGTAAAGAGGGAAAAAAATGCCATAATTTTTTTTTCAATTCGGCTACTTTCATCGGTTCATTGATGGTTCTCGTTTTCCGACGCGACGTAAACGTTGCAACGTAACTTCTATGGAAGACAGCAAAAAAAAAGAAAAAAAAAATTCTTACGAAGCGTGGTAACATCGTGCCAGAGAAAATAATATATCCGTAAAAGAGAAAATTACAGCTCGTTGCTCTGATTTCACTTTTAAACAATGAAAAATAATGATATTACAACATGAAACGAGTATGTACGTAAATGTAGGTACACCAGATCTCCACTTCTCCAGCTCGACGAGGTATTATATTTTAACAACGTAAACAACGGTGGGTATGTAATTTACGTACGTATAGCGTGTCACCCGATATTGTACAAATTTTTTAACGACTAACGACGCGACGGCTACGAAGCCTGAAAGATGAATTTTCGCATTTGAAATTCGAGCGTATTGCTTGGCCACTTTTATACGAACATATTATTTCGCGATACCTACGCTTATTAAGTAGTACCTATGATGTTGGCGCGCATGGGTGGCCCACCTGCCCTCTACCTTATACGGCAATTTTTTCACATTTCACCTGTGGCTAGTTTCGATTCATTTGGTTTGAGTAAAAATTAAATCGTGGCCTATTTCGACGTAAAGCTGAACCTAGATTGTGCAGTTCACAAAAAAAGAAACAAAAGTTGAAATTAGTGTTCTTCTAAATTCCTATTTCCCCACCTTTTTGTAGTATTTTCACTCAATGTGTCGTAATTTTGCAGAAATTTAGTTGACTGACACGATACTTACGATATAAACAAGGTCGTGAAACATTGGTTTAAAAAAATTGGAGTGAAATTCGAAATCAGAGAATTAATGGTAAAAACTCAAAGGGATAGTCCTCCTAGAATAAGAAAAACATTTTGTTTCAAAAGTACCTTTTTTTTATTTTTT
>FIZV01052520.1:0-11342 GCA_900050545.1 Trionymus perrisii | reverse complement strand
TTTTTGAACCATGTTCTCAATTACAGTATAGTTTTTTTTATAGTGTGCATAATTGGGAACATGCCATTTTCCAAGAAAACTAAGCGTTCTACAAAAAAATTGCACATAACCAAAGTTGTAGAGCATAAAATTTCCTAACACCTTAAAGCGGTTAATTTTTTTCTAGGAGTCTTTGTTTCAGAAATGTTTGAGAAAAATGTGTAAAAAAAAATAGTTCAAAAATGTTCGAATTTAGGGTTTTTGAAAATTTTTAAAAATTTTCGGAATTTTTCAAAGAATTCTAGCTAATTGAAAAACATAATTATGTACTATTTTCTACAAAAAAAAATTGACGCAAAAAAAATTTTTTCATGATTTTTTTTTTTTAATTTAAAAATTTTTTCCAAAAAATACTTATATGAAAAATCCTCATGGAAAGAAATTCGAACAAATATAATTAAAAAATTTTCGAAGTCCTTAAATTCAAAACTCTTATTTAAAAATTGGACGTATTTTGTTACAAAAATTCATTTATTTATTTAGGAAAAATTGGTTCTGGGTATTTCGATTCATTTTGTAGATTAATAAAATTCCTTTTCCATATATTTTTCTTTCAGGATTGCAAAGTTGACATTTTTAGGGAAACCGACTATTTTCAATATTTATGATGACTGGAACCACTTAATTACAATTTTCAATATTTTAAGGTGAAAAAATGAAAAATCACTCATTCAATCATATGAGTACTGGTGAAGGTGATTCATACGCCAATTCATAAATGAAATAGGTACCTAACTTACCTAAACCTATCAATCACATTATACATACAAAAGTTTACCAACAATTTTCATCTCTTGGATTGTGTATGAGAAAAAATACAACTCTTTCATTCCTTTTTGAATGACAACCGATTCGACACTAACTTGTAGTTCCGTATAAAAATGCGGGCTGAAAAACACGTTATAAAATTATTTCACTATCTGTATTTATTTAAAAATAAAATTTCAACAATTTAACGGTATAATAATATAATTATAATAGTATCCTTACCGCATAAATAATAAATTTTTCTAAACAAAACATCAACTTTTTTTGAGATTATAAACCTACAAATTGAAAAATATATAAATATTAATAATCACAGAAGAAAAATTGACTTTGATTTACAAATCGGTCATCGAATAACTAATTTTTTAAATTTCGACCAACACCAATTGTTTTATCATTAGGTACTTACGCGTTTAATTAACTTTATTAGGTATTCTGATTTGCAAAATTCGCCGAATTCCGTACTATTCAAATGCAAAAAATAATTAAGTACATCTTATAAAATTAAAATGACAACAACGAAAAAATTAAAAAAATAAATCCATCATATAAGTAAATACTTAGTATTTCAACAGTCGGACAACTTTGGTTATCTATTTATTGTAAGTATACGACTCAATTCATAATATATATTATACATAACCATGAAAGTTGATAAAGCAGTAAAAGACTTGAAATGCAGAAATCGTAATACATAATTCATACATAAAAAATAAAATTTTAAAAACCACAACGTTTCATTAAAAAAAAAATTAAAACATCAGTGGTCTAAATGAAAATAAGAGTAAAACAAAATAGGGCCCTAATCAAAGTAGCATTTTCATAAATTATTAGTATAAATAAAAGAATACAAAATTGACTTCTACGAAACAAATTTGAAATAAATTAAAAATACTTACTGACTGTTGCTCAAATTTCAGGTTAAGAATTGAGGGCATTTCAGAAGGAAAAAATAAAAACATTCACTACAAAGTGATCGTTAGCAAGTTAAAATACAGAAATTCCACATTATTTCATAAAATTGTAGGCAAGAAAAAGATGACTAAAATTAATCCGCGCATTCGACATTTCCATGTTCGTTGGATAATAGAAACACAACCATACTTTGCGAATTATTAACGTTCATCACTTCGTCAGGAACATAGGTAAAATTTAAATAGTGTAGAAAAATCATCACATTCCTGCGAACATAAACGAACTTTATAAATATGATTTAACGGTTGCAATGCTCGGAAATTATTTTACGTACTCTAACTTTAATGATAATCATGACTAAATCGATCACAGTCGTGACTAATTTTGGTCTTAAAAAATGACAAATTTTGGCGAAAAAGGATTTTTTTTTTTTTTGGTGTAGGTATCCCACATTTTGTAAAATTAATACTCTTATTAAAATTAATAAATAAATAAATATTTCACGATCATGTTTTAAAACGAAAGTCAACAATTTTTTAAGGAAATACCTTACACAGTATTTTTAAAAGAAATTTTAGATCAAAAAAATTTTAGAGACTTTTTTTTGAAGAATTATTTCTGAATAGTGAGTTTTCAATTGTTGATACCATTTTTATTTTATTTTTATTTTTTTTATTTTTTAGAAGACATTTCTCTAAATAGCTAAGTACATAATTTTTTTGATGACGAAATCTCATTCTCGTATTTAACATGCAAAAATTTTCAACTCGACACCCATTGGAAAAAATCGAGCTATACCCTAGAAAATTCAAAGTCATCACCACTGAAACTGGCACGACTAAAATGAATAAGTTCAGTTAAGTACGCTAATGAATTCTTACTTCGATGGGATCATTTTCCAAGGAGAAACTCCGGTAAATTTAAGTATTAATTCTTTATTGACATATGGTAAAATATCATCTGCTTTACCTATACACGAAAAAGGTTGCGATTAAAATGAAATCGTGACGAGTTTCAAAATAAAATTAACAAATTACTTTCTGCCAAAACACAGCACAGGTTCTTTCCTTCATCCAAACAAACGAAATACCAGAATGAAAACTCAGACATGGATTCGTCCCTATACATAAAAAAAAAGAGAAGAAAATGCATTTGTTTAAATAATCTGAATCATGTACGATCTTGAAATTACTTGTCAGTCAATGCTTACTTATGACAATGTAAAACTTGAACGTCTAAAGTAAGTTCTTGGGAACCAAATAATTTGTGTTTAATCAAAACATCATTAATACGTCGAGAATTGAAGGTATCTGTATCAAAATGATGGTAAGAAAATGTTTTTTGACTGAACGAAGTGGAATCGGAAAGTAGAAGAGGTTCAATTAAAAATTGGTAACTGTCTGGTAAACCGCAATTACAAACTTGATCTGCAAAATGAATTGATTAATTCTCTTGTATGAATAAAATTTGCATTATACATTGTACTCGGCACAACAATTAGTACGATTACCTCCACAAGAGCAAAGTTCCCTTTGTCTAGTAACAATATAAGTATTCGGTATGGTTGGGTCTTTGTATAAAACTGGATTCTCATCAGTTGCAATTATTGATATTTTACGTGGCTTCAACATTAACAAAGGAGCACATTTTTCAAAATTGAACAGTTTCCTGCAACATAAAAAAAAGACGTACGAAATGAAAACTATATCAACATCAATTCGAGTTTTTTCAAAAATATAATAATGCATTTGCATACCAGGGTGGATCGATTCGAAATACACTAGAGTAGGTTAAATTTTTCGGACACCATTCTTTTTCCAGAATTATCACAATTTGGTTTGGTATATCTTTGGTGAATGATTTTAATTCGTTAAATTCAGGCAATGCTTCTGCTGAAATTAAAAAAATTCATTAGAAATGTGGCATGAAATCATTTGTGCAAAATAAGATTAATATAAATTACCAGAAGTATTTTTGTGAAAGTAGGAGCATAGTAATATTAAATGAGAGTATTCTTTCCACATTTTCTCAATACAAAAAACGGCAGGTTTTTGGCTTGAAATTGATTCAGTGTTCGCTTTTGACATCTCATATTCCCACATACGAAAGTCTGATTTTTCACGATGCAGAAGTTTATCCAAACGATTAGTCAGAGAATTTCTGGAAATATTGAATAATAAAAGTTTCATCAATCGTGAAAAATTATGAACGTTCAAAAATTTTAAATCCAATACTCACGGGTTGGATTTCTTTTTCGTCTTTTTTGCTGTGTCTAATAAAACGCTCAAGTCTGCCATATTTTCACGATTTGGAGTTACGCTGTCTTCATTTCTTCCGGTGAACTGAACACAAGAGTACGATGCACTAGGTACTTGCTGAATCTATAAAAATAACGATGAAATAAAAATCAAGTTTATTTTAATGAAAGCAATTACGAGAAATTATCGAGTCTGATATAAAAATAATAAAAATACCTTCATATCTGCGTCGGTAACTGAATCATATGTGTCGAATTCAATCATATCTTTTAGACTATTACGGCAGTCGATTTGCGGCATAACAAGTTCGTTAGAAACTGGAATAGTGAACAAGTCCGTACTAACGCTTTTGCAAACTTTGGCGGTTTTTTTCAAAATGCAATCTTTAAGTGGAATAGACATGTTGTAGTTTTGAGATTCCAAAAGAAGCAAGTTAATATCAGTTACCAGCGGGTCAGCGACATCATTTATTTCATTTTGAGATTCGATAGATTCTATGATGACTGGTTCGCACTGAGAATCGACATTTTCAATGAGCACTGTGTCCTGAGATTTAACATTTTCGATAAGCACTGTGGCCTGAGAATTGATATTTTCAATCGTGCAATCAGCCTGTTTATTATTTGGGCTTTTTTCATCGATAATTAATTCATTTTCCGGGATTTTAACGTCGTCAAAATTAGTTTCATGGACTTTGGTTCGTGAATCATTATTTCTAATTGTATCACAAGCTCGTTCACAACTTGAATTTGTTTCATTATTAATTAACAGATGTTCAACTTTATCCACTTCATCGCATGTAGTTTTCATCATGTTTTCCTGACAATCGCCAGATTCTATTTTATCATTAGTTTTCACAGGAACTGGAATTTTATCATCAAGAATCCACTTATTTTTAATTTTTTTAATTCTGTCTTTTTTCCTTTTTGTAACTTCTTGAGAATTAACATTTTCAATGGTAAAATCCATTTGTTCGTATTTTGAATCCTCCTCATCATCAATAATTATATTTTCTTCCGAATTCACCACATCGCTTGTATTTTTCGTTAAATCATCTGGAAAGTTATCTTCAACAGAATCTTTTCTTTGCTCAGCAAAAGTTAAACAATCAGTTAAAAACCTATTTATATGAGATTTTAAAAATTTCTGATCACAGCCATTTCCATTTACAACCTTGGACTGATGACTGGCAGAATTGTTTTTTTGGAAGGAATCGCGATTTATCCACTTTTTTGAATTTTTCGATTGTTGTAAACTTTTAATTTTACATATTCTACTTGACGATTGATGATCTTTAGTTAAACGTATCTCTTTTGAATCCGTCATGGCACTTCTTGATAAAGTCTCTCTCATCAATGAGCTATTTTGGCAATTATTTCCAGATCTGATAGTTTTGCAAGTCTGTTTGCGACACAATAAACTTCCGGTATCAATCAGCGACTTATCACTGGGTTTAGTAATCATTTTTTTATCGCAATCCAATTTTACTTCAGAGAGATCAAAAATTTTATCTCTTAAGGTAGATCGTATTTTTGAATTTTTGAAAAGATTGTTTTTCCCTTTCGCAATTTTCAATTTTTCTAATGATGAGGAATCTTTACTGGCAGTGTTAGTTTGTTTCATTATAATCGGCGAGAACGGAGAAGAAATTTTGGTGGGCATTTCATGACGTCTAGAATCTGGCAGTTCTCTAATACTATCAGGTAGAGTTGTTGATAATGCACAGTTTTTCAGTTGCGAATTAGGTTCTGACGAATCGTTGTTATGATCCAAGTTCGAGATAATTGGAGGTTCATAATGCGTATCAATTTTTGGCACATTTTGTTTCTCATGTATTGGTTTACTAGCTGGAATTTCATCATTCGAAGTATTAATTTTCAAAACGTCAGAACTATTTTCAACATACTTGCTTGGAACAGAAGTATTATGATCTTCTAAATTCAACTTTCGTTTTACTTTTTTAATAGCCGTGAAAACTGGTGAAAGGCAACGCGAAGAATCATCTTGTTTGATTTGACTGTATTGTACGAAACTCTTGGTAGTGGCAGTATTATCAGTATTATCGATAAAATCAACCGAGACATCTTCTTTCTTGCTGCTAGATAAGTTGTACTTGGAAAAGGCCAAATTTAATAATAATCCACTTCGGGCAGAATCGCTATTTGGCACTCCGGGGAATTTCTTTTTCAAAGAAAGTTTAATTTCCTTCTTATTTGACTTCGTTTTCTGACACAAGACAGGTGAGGTAAGTCTTGGTTTTTTCAACGGTTGATCTAATTCGTCTAATTCGGTGAATAATTTTCGGCGACAGCTGATAATCGAACCAACTGATGACCTGTAGCTGCCACTGAAGCGATTTCTGTCCTTATTAGGAGATTGGACTGCGTTTCGAATATCTGGCAGTGATCTTTGATCAGCTATACTGGAAGTCTTACTTCTGAAGCCACATAAACTCAAATTTTTGTCACTAAATCGTAAACTACTCACATCATCGTTGTCGCCATCATAATCAAAATTTAGTTTCCTTTTGGCGCATTTTTTACTAGGAAACACGAATGATGATAAACTACTGCAAATACTTTTGTTAGGTTCATTTCGATTGGTAACATTTTGAAAACTCGAGCTACCTTCTTTGATTCCGGTACATCGATTCCAGGAGTCTGATTTGGATTCTGTCACAGGAAACTGACGCGATTGTTTGGACTGATTTTCATTTACATTTTGTAACGATATTTTGCGGTGAAGTTTAGGCTTCTTGCACGAACTTGGTTTGGATTTAAAAACCGGCGAACCAGCCATATTGATAGATTTCTTGCATATTCATTACCTAAGATTGATAAAGAAATCGTACCTTATTTTATTTTACTAAAACACAATAATAAACAATTCGATTCTTACTTTATATTGTAGCAAACCAACGCTACGACGTCTTTTTTGAATTTTTGAAAACCTTTCATTTTTCTACTTTCAGCCGCCTAGCCCCTCTACGCTACGCTTCTCGTTGGCATTGTTTGGCTTGCGCATTTCATCTAGTCAATCAGCAGTAATAACTTTTTTTGACTTGAGATAAAGAAATTGCACAAACATACATTGGCAAAAACCTCATAGCCTCAAGTCAAAAAGCTATACTCAAGCACTACCTTTTGGCGAAAACTAAAACTAATTTCAATTTTGTAATTTTTGTAAACTCCTGAAGGAACGCCTGGAGGCTGAAATGCTGGAAATTGGAAAAAATGTTTTTGGATTCATCAAATTTGATTATATGTATTGTGATGTGTCTGTTTTTTTTTTACTGAAAAAGTTGAAAGTGTCTTCTTCCAATATTCCAATTCCAAATCAATTTGATTATTTGATGATGAAAAAATGTGTTTCAATAATGTTCAAGTGAAGTAATTAGATCTTTATTTCGCTGAATTTTTGTGGTTACGTGTGAATGTGAAGACGCTCACATTTTGCCGAATAAATCTCGTATAAATTTCGCTAAACTAGTTTATAAATTAAGTATTCAAAAATGGATACTTCGTCCATTATACTTTGCAAAGATCGACTTCAAGAGCAACTTGAGAAAGCTAAGGAAAGTCTAAAAGGAGTAGATGACAATTTAAAGAAGTTCGTCTCGAGAAATATTTCCGAAGTTCCATTGCGGTAAAGTGTTTACATATTTTATGAGAATTGTTGTTATTTTCTGACACTGATAATTCCATTTATATTTTACTCTCGAATAAGTAAATCCTCATTTAAAATGATTTAATCATCAATTTTTTTAGGTCCACATTTAATAAAACCGCGACTGCTCCAACCCTTGATAAATGGAAATCAAATAAAGATGAAAGTTTTGCTTCTAATTATACTTCAAACAATCGGTGAGCTATATGTATATTTTGCGTGCGATTAAAAGGTACACTTATGCTTTCAAATTATTTCTATAATATGAATCACCTTCATGTAATTGTTTCAGCCGGCGGCCAGCGAGAGCGATGAATGATGCCGACATTGAGAATATACCTGTTAAAAAAAGACTGGGACCAAAAGTGCTGCATAGTAGGTGGGTTACTTTACGATGTTTTGTATTATAGGCTTTTTAAACTTCGTTTGAAATTAAAATGCTCTTGCTGTTGTTTTCCACAGTATAAGTGGTCCGCCGAAAAAGTCCGATGACATTGACGATAATTACACTAAAAAGGTATGATTGGTATTTCACATTTGACGATTGACGAGTGAAAAAATCGCATTTGAAGTAATTTAATTTTGTTTTACCATACATGATTTTTAGCCTGCAGTACTTTCCTGTGTAGTTGCCAAACCTCATGTTTTACCTTCGCGAAAAGATGCCGTATCAGTCAAAACATATACAGAAACTAGAGCTAGGTATGATACTTTAAATTTCATACATCTTGAAATTAAAAATTTTATTTTAAGCAAGGAAGTAATTTCATCATGAAATGTTTCACTTTTTTTTTCAAAACTGGCATTTCATAATTTCAGAGATCGTCGTATGTTCGGAGCTTTATTAGGAACTCTGCAAAAATTTCGCCAAGAAGAAACACAGCTCAAAGACAAAGTAAGCTTTCGTAAAACCTTATTTTTATTGAATTTAAGAATAAAATTTTATTTACTTTGGACAACCTGCAGGAAGATAAAAAAGCAAAGGTTGAAAAAAAATTAGAAGAGGCTGCTAAACGTGAAAAAGAAAAATTACGATTGGAGAGACAAAGGTTGATGGATATCCGTAAGGAAAGAGAAGATTACATTAAAGCGGTGGAAAATAATATGAAATTGGTGAAAGAGGTGAGATTTTTAATCCATATTTTGACAGTAGTGTTATGTAATGATAATCGCTTTATCAATTATTTATTTATGAAACACTCTGTTGCAGCAAGAGCATTGGGAAGAATTACAACAACCAATGTTCAATTACATTCGTACCGAAACTTCACCTACAATTTGCTATCTGCCCAAGGTGCATAATGAAAAGACAACTGAATTATTAGAAAAGTGTCGAGCTGATTTATCTAGTAAGTTTTTGGGTATGTAACTGTGTGTTGAAAGTTTTCAAGGTGGAAGTACTACAAACCTTGTTAATTTCAGAATTAATAGAAGATAAAAGGCGAAGTGTCAAAGAAGAGGTGGACTCGTTAATTTCGCAGTACAAGAACGTCAATATTGAAGAATTAATAAGCCAGGAAACCGGCACGTCCCATCAACATACTTTTAGTAATCGGAATACATCTGAAAACGATGAATCGCATCATGATACAAACGTAGCAAATGGAAATTGGCCTGTTGATGACAATGCTAAAACTTCTTGGAAATCTGCAAGTCATGACACCGACTCTTCTTATTCTGCTAAGGAGCAAAGATTGAAGAAAAAGTCTAAATCTGGTAGTTATTTAATGTTACGGTTGTTTTTTTTTTTTTGATGCGTACATATTTATGTATCACGAATTTATATAATGCTATTGTTTTAAATCGTGTAGAGAGTGTTTTCGTTAAACAAGAAAAAGAAGACGATTACGAGAAGTCAGTTTCTGTGAAACAAGAAAATGTATCCGTTAGTGAACCTGCTGAAGATAAAGTTGTTCATTCTGAAGTTGACCGTACAGAAGATTCCGAAAATAAAGGCGAGAAAAATTCTACAGACGATGTTGTGCCTCCAAACGACGCCACCGAGATCCTCGAAAACACGAGTAATAAAACACAAACAGGAGATGCTGATGAGATAAATGATGCTATTGACCACAGTGTTTATTAATCGAGGGTTTTAGTCTTTCGGTACGATTTGTATGATTTTAAAAATAGTACGAGTGTCAGTTATGGTTCTACATTACTACCACTGACATTATTTTAACTGGAATTGAGTTATTTTGGGTTGAACCTTTCAGTTATTATTGTAGTATGCGAACTGAAATGCATTCTTTTATTTTTGAAATAACTTCAATCATTTTTCTGCGAATATCTTTTACCCATCTTCAATAATACGCAAATAAGCCAATTATTCGTAAAATTACAGTTTTAACTATTATTATTATTAATTTACCATTGCTGTGATCAAGTCACATTATAAATTTGATATTTGCTTTAAATGATTATTTGTTGATTACAGAAAGTATCGTGAAAATCAACTAAATTTCTTTCAAGCAGGCGCGGAAAGTTTCTGACAATGAAATTGTGAAGTCACGATTATCCGGTAGACTAAAATATTCTAAGTACCACTTTGTTTCTAGATTAGGTATAAACTCATTTTCAAAAAATACGAGACAGTGAAAAAGCTCTCACTATTGAAGTATGTGAATGAAATGCTGTTGTCAGCTTGTCGCGTGTTGAAGTTACTTCATCTACACGTACTTCGTATGTGCTCATTTTACCAGCATTTTTTTCTTTTCTTTTTCCATTCTACAATTTTAGAAATTCGTTTGATTTTCAATGATAATTTTCTATCTTTATTTTCAAACAAATACTAAAGCTATCATTTCAATACCGTACAACGATTTCGTAATAACGAGTCAATTAAATGGATATTAAAATCGTAATTTGTTCGAGTAATAAGGCAAAAATCATCGTGAAATTGCTTTGTGAAGTTTCTTTTCGTTTGATCTATTCTCTTTAATTTTGTGAAATAAAATTATATTGTTGATTTTGTTTTTATAAACGGATTGAAAGTTGTACAGTGAATATTTCTCGAATTTCAAGTTGTAAATACATCCTGTTTTTTCAAGTAGAATTTTCTTTATGTCTATCATCGAAATGTTACGACGAAATAAGTCTGGGTTAATTGTAAAACATTGTGTATCATCATTTTTTTTCTGTCCCAAAATAGCGATTACACGTTTGTTTCCATAATTAGTCTATATTTTTTTATTTATTCAAATGAAAAAGCACATAATATGTAAGATTTTTTCGTCGAAGAAAAAGTTGGGTACCTTTGAGTAACCTTGCGGTGAATGGTGTTGAGACAGGCAACTTATTATACAGGATTGCACACATTGTGCATAAATATTAATCATGATTGTTTGCAAGGAGCTATTGGGTTATAGAATGAACTACGTCAGAATGCGAGTTGAACCAAACAATGTTAAAGTCGAATCATGTTGGGCGCTGTGCTCCGAATGAGCATGTACACCCCATGTATGTATTTTCATTTAATGTAATTTGTTCGTAGAAATCATCTGTTTTGAATTTTTATTTTTTTGTTTGTTATTATTAAAAATGCTTTCCAAACAAATCGATATTGTGGGCTGCTTACTTCAGTTTAAGATTTTTTAAATAAAACTGATCCTTAATTAGAAAAAAAAAAAAAAAAAAAAAAAAAAAAAAAAAAGGGTTTGGGGGGCCAATTTTTTTTTTTTCAACACCCAATTTGGC
>FIZV01052423.1:0-11912 GCA_900050545.1 Trionymus perrisii | reverse complement strand
CTGTGGGGTTGGTACCACATAGTTTTTTAGAATGTTTTTTTTTTTTTTTTTTTTTTTTTTTTTTTCGAAAATACACGTTATGTTTGATTTTAGAACAAAGTTGGCGTCTACAAATGGTGATCACAACGTTTATATAATCGATATTGCAACTTGCAAGGTGTTGAATACGTTAAAAGGTCATAAACGTACTCCATGGACCGTAGCTTTTCATCCATCTAATAATAATATCTTAGCTTCTGGCTGTCTCAATGGAGAAGTTCGTGTATGGAATTTGAACGATGTAAATATGTTTATGATGGCTTTTTCACTCAAAGCTCTTCGAGCACAATCATACTCGTATCGTTGAACTTTTTATAAAACTAATATCTGCCGTGTGTATTTAGGGTTCTTTTGAAAGTTGGCAATCTCCTGGCCATACGGTCATTGCATCAATTGATTTTCATCCAAAATTTAACTTATTGGCTATCGCTACTTTTAAAGATATATTTTTTTGGGATTGGAACACATCCATTATTTTTGGTCAAACTTCCACAGAAAGTGATGAAGAAAAAATCAGGTTTGAAATATTCGGTTAATTTTTTTCATAACGCTCGAAATTTTATATTTAACTGAAATCTTTTCTTACAGGTACATTAAGTTTGATTCAACCGGTGACAAATTAATAACGGCGATTGCATTGAAAAATAAAATGTTATCGCAGTATGATTCAATTGCTTTCCGCGAAGTTTTCCAGTTTTCTTGCGAGCGACGTATTTTAAAAGATGTAAAAGTGATTATGAAGTTTTGCGAAACTCTTGTTCTCCAGGTTGGTGAGACAGAATTTAATTCATTACACCCTTTCCGCATGATCTACCATGATGACTCATTTCATGTTTTTATTTTTTATAGGATGCGCCGGAAAAAAATATTACAGAAAAGGTGTCTCCTGTGAAAAAAAATTCTAAAAGCGCGAACCGTTTATGTAGCGAGTCTCTACTAGAAGAAACACTGCCTTATCTATGTAAATATCATTTAGATTTAGTATCAGCCCATTTAAACGTCACTTGCTTCTGTCCAGCTGAATTTTCTACAAAAGCGTTAGATATACTGAAAAAAAACACATTGCCGTTTGATTATTTGGTCGATAAGTGCTATTTTTGCAGGTAATCCTACAAATAATTTCTTTATAGAACTTTCGTAGAAATTTTTCTAATTTTTGGTATTGTCAGGTACACATGGCTGTATAATGCAGTTTTTCAAGTTAGAATTATGAATCAACAGAAGAACCATATCTGCCAAGGAATTCGGCGTTTTTCCGAAGACGATCATATTTGGTCGTTCAGTGATTGTCGATTCCAAGAGTTATTAGAAGAGAACAGTAACGAATTAAATGGCGTTACTGAAGAAACTCTTAGATATTGTTTCGAACATTTTGCGAGAAATCGTATCGCTCCACATTTCGCAGAATTCATACCGGACAATGGACTGTGCTCGAAAAATCTGAAATCTGATTGTTTCGATGATGAACAAAATAAGGAAACTGGTAAGAAAATTGACTCGCATCAGGGGTAGAAAAATGTGGATATACGTATTTGAAAAAAAATATTTTTCAGGTAATCCATCTAGTTCAAAAAAACCATTCACTCATGAGGTAAAGAAAGTTGCATTTATTTCAATTTTCTCACGTACCATCTTGAAATTTTATTGGTAAATTGACTTTTCAGATACCATTACGTTCCGACTGCTTTTTGAAGTTTTGTGAAAATTTTAAACTACTACCTAGTGGTACCTTTGCACCATTTTTAACCGCTTTTGCCGAGTTGTATCATTATTTACCAGCGTTGCAGCAGATATCCACGTGAGTGTATTTTTACTTGCCTGTATTGACACCTATGAGATGTATAAAACAATTCAATGTATCTAAAATTTTTGTATCGATTGATTTCAGAAAAGACGATACTAGTCGTTTAAATATCATTATGAATGAATGGGAATACCTTTATTGTAAATTTCTTCTAATAAATAATTTGATAGAAGGAGATGGCGGTCTGATATTGAAAAAATGCTCCGTTAAGATGACCAACGAAAATATTAATTTAAATTCAGAATCCGATGAGAAAATGGGTTCGAGTGTTTTTAAGGAGAATAAGGATCTTAAAAGGCGTTTATTCCGCGAAAAAAAAAATTATTTAGTAGCGGACGATAAGGTAACTGATATCCTTACAGAATGAATAAAGCTCGCTGAATTGAAAAACTTTCTTATTTCATTATTTTATTTTCATTTCAGGAAAATAACGAGGAAATGGAGGAAACTTGTAGTGCAAAGAAAAGTAAAGTAAGAAACTTTTCCATTAATCGGAATCAACATTTTTCTATAAGTTGAAATTTATAAATTCTCATTCATTTTTCAGAACGAGAAGCATCATGTGAATGAAGGCGCATCTACATCCTCATATTTCCCAGAAAATAAGCAAGTAAGCGTAGTAACTGCATTTGTGACTTGTCTGAAGCACGTACTATACATTGATAATTATTATTCATATTTTAGAATGTTGATAGCAGTGATGATGGAAGTGCTGATACCACAAACTGTAAAAATTGCGAGAAACCTGAAAAGCAGTGCAATTTATGCGGAAAATTCGACAGCAATAACAATAAATTATCTAATGCGGTACATTGATTTTATGATCATTTTAATTATTTTTTTTTGTTTTTTTTTTTCAATAATTTTTTTTATTATTTGAATAGGCTTTGCAATTGTTGAAGAAAGATATTGATATTTTGAACAACGAAATTCTTCGCAGAAATGAATCTAAAACCCAACGCCATCGCATAGAAAAATTATACAAACAACAACTCGAAACAGAAATAAATCGAATTGGTGAGTCTGCATTTAGCTACGAGGTTTTATTAAAAAACAAATTTTTCGCATATATATATTTTTTCTTCAGATGGCGCATTGTTCATTACGATTCAAATTATTAAAAAGTGTATTCGGTAAGTATACGACATACGTATTACGTACTACGTAGGTGTTGAGTTAATATGTTTCAATTTAGATTAAATATTTACTTATTCGTAAATTTTTTAGGATGCATTTATCTACTTTTATTACCGAATTGAAAAAACTTCTTAAAGTAAATTTGACTTCGGTGGAATCAAAAGATCCTAAATTCGATAATGTTTACACACGTCGTAAGTAAAACTAGTATTTGTAAAGATACTCCACTAACTGACTTCTAATTTGAAGTTCTCTAAAGGGTATTCAAGTAACGTTGATGTTTGCTCTGCTTGTTACAGTTTTTATCTTCATTATTAAACGAGTGATTACTTTTACCCGAAGTATTTTAGAATTTTTATGCGAATATAGGTGATCAATATTCTATTAACCGAAGAATGAGCGTAGAAGGTTTCATTTTAAAAATTATAGTTTTTTTTTTTAGGTATAATATTAATGAATTAATCAAAATACGGACGGATTCTGCGAAAACTGTTTCGACATCTCATTTTTCTTCATCTCTGCGTATAAGGCAACATCAAAATTTAAATTTTCGTCGAAATTGTAATTTTGATGTCGACGAACCTGTATTTAAAGAAGGTAATTCTCACTTATAGAACATGCGTTTTTAAATTAACATTTAAAAAAAATCTAAAAATAGTGAATAAGTATACATTTTTTCAGAGAGCATTCCTTACAGTTCAGAGTTATCGGATGATGAAAGTAATGTTGAAGTGTCTGACAGTGAGTTCATTTTGTTACTTTTCTTGTTTGGCTATTTAAAAATAATGCAATCTGTTTGAACTAAATTACAGATATCCTGTCTGGTACACCTGATGATGAGTTTCATGGCTATGTATCTCAGAGTAAGTTTTTCTCAAATTACTATTGACTAAAAAATTACCCAATTCAGTCTATTTTCAAGTTTTGTATTTCAAGGATGCAGACCCGGACCTTCTAATCCGTCGGCGGACTACTCCAATATTCGTTTATTCAAAGGTAGATAATGGTGTACTCCACGCTATGGTGGAAAAAATGGCGTCATTAATCCCTCGGTTTTTCATAGATTCCCGAAATACATTCTCAAAAAAAGTTGTCGCTTCTCCGTCTTACATAAATAAGCATTTAAGATTTTTGGAGTGTGCCTCTGATCGGAGACTTCGTGGCGAATCTAATACAAACAGTCATGAAATACTCGTGCAAAACGTTAACCGTTTGTTGTTTCATCAATTGCAGTGGCGTAAGTTTGAATAAAATAGTTCCAATATTCGATTTTTAATCGTTTACAACTAACGTATAAAGTTAATGAGGGCAACAAATTTCAGAATCTGTGCAAATTCCCGAGTATTATAATAGTCATCCGTTGCATCGTTTACAAGTGTGGGATTTTTCTGATCTAGAAATGCCTGATATTTCTAATAGTAAACATACCTTGATATTTTATTTTATAGTTATTTAAAATTGGCTTCAATTTATACTATTGGTTTTGTTTTTGTTTTTACAGGGAGTCAAAACCTTGTCGTTTCTGAATGTAAAGTGCATAACGATGCTACTATTTCTGTTTCACATGATAATACCAAAGTCGCTGTTTTACTATCTTCCAATCAATATGATCAACCTGATTGGCTAGGTATTCAATAGTAAATCATAATTCGAGGAATGTTTCACGACATCTCACTCAATAAAGAAAATTCATTTCTTGTAGGTGTTTTTAGTCTGGAGTGGAAAGCCCTAGGACAGATTTTATGTTCAGTTGCGCTGAATCAAATCGCTGTATCCTTGAGTTTTTCTCCTACCGATCAGTACCTAGCTGTTGGATTTTCTTTCATGTATTGGGAGGATTTGAAGATGGCAGATATAATTTCTGTGCAACAAGAAGTTGACAACTGGAGAGATTTTAACATGATAAATAGGCGCTCTCCAATAGCGACTTCTTTAATGGATATAACATTCGTTCATCGTACTGAATTCATCATTACTGTGAACTGTATAAGATGGAGTCCAAATCCAGGCCAAGGTTTAATATTTGGTAACAGTTTCGGTGAAATTAAATTTGTCGTTTGAACATTTGATGATTTTAGTTAAAATCTTATGGCTGTTATTAATCATAATTAATTAATGGTGTATGCCAAAAATTACTTTTAATCAGCATCTCATAACCGTATTTCAACGTAATTGGTACAGTTTTACTTTTATTTGCTAGTACAATCTATTGACGAATGGAAATTGAAGTGTTGACTTTACAGGAAACGCAAAAAACTGTTGCGTTGGATAGAAAATTTAATATGAACTTTTTAGGAATTTATTTTTCAATTTGGTATGAGCAACCTTATTTTTGAGTACAGAGCGTGTTTCCGGTCCCTTGAACAAACATCTGATTCCAATCTCGTAAAATGTTATTGGGAGAGATCATAATATGATGTCTAGTTATCACTTCGCATTTGTGCAAAATAGAATTTTTAAAAATATTTGTCCAGACGAATAAAGCGCCATATCTCCGATAAATGTAAACTGCAGACATGTGACTTTGAAATTAGATCACTCGAGTTGATTTTCAATTTTAATTCATATAAAAAGATCCCAAATGATTGTTCCTTTTCATGTTTAGCGTTTATTTCATTTCTTATTAATAAGACTTTGCTTTACATCGTGTTGTTTTCAATGATTAAGTACCTAATAAATTTATGTTGTACGTTTGCATTTTTTTTTTCTTTTTAAAATTTTGTCATTAATTTTTCTTAAACGAACATTTGTAAACATGAAGTGTTCGATCACATTCTAATGAAATAATTAAGCAACGTTTAAAGCACAATTTATTTAAAACATAGAAGCAATAAAAATTCTTCACGTCATCGCGTAAATACTTCAATTTTAAACACTACAAAAAGGTAACAAATCATCGACATATTCAGAAATCTATTACATTCATTATACCATATGAATTATTAACAAGATAACGAAAAGTAGGTTTTTAAAAAAAGAAAAGAAAGAAAATACCGTACAAATATTATAAGTTAATGGTATGCGATTACAATTCTCATCAAAGTGTAGTCTACAAATAGGTATAACCGATTCCACTCAGAATTTCAAGTGGTCCGGTAAACCGTATAATATACAGTAAAATATAAACGAGAAAAAACAGTACTATTCACGAAATTTATACAACGTATCGTATAAAAAAATTACGATCCATTCAATTCTAAAAAATAAAAAAAAGAACTACCTGTAGTGAAGATAGATTTAATAATTTAACATGTTTAAATTTAGGCATTTTATTTTTCTACTAAAAACATTTTGTTCGCTTTGCGATGTGAAATAAAATTAATAATTTGATAAAATATACCAGTTAGACTAGATAAGTTACTGCACGATGAATCAGACAAGATTTTTTTATTTTATGAGTTATCTAATAAAAACAAAAAATTAGTTGTAAAAACTTTCAAAACATGAAAAAAAAATTAAAATAAGTAAAGAGTCGACGTATTCATTTCATACAATTCAAAAATAAAATGCGAGGAATTTTGATAGGTAACTTTTAAAATTAATTTTATGAAATTGAAAAAAAAAAAAAAATAGAAAATTTATTCGATGACAACAATATTGATATTCGATCAAAACAGCGGTTAAAATTTCCCATTAAAACTTTAGGCATATCAAAGGCATGTCTTCATAAAAATTATAAATTGACTTTAACCTTAAAACAATCCAAAAAAAAAGAAAGAAAACAAAAAATATATATAACATGATAACATGATGTCGCATAGAGGGAAGAAAGATTAAGAAACCTTATTTAAAAAAAATTAATTACATACAAAGAAAAATTGAAAAAATCTCAACAATCACGCCTTTTCATATTATACGAAACTAAAGATAGGTAGAGGTACCTCGAGTATCCAAGATAGAAAGATTCATTGTTGAAAAAATTGTGTAGATAATTGACTAATTCATTAGGAAAAATAACATTGAATGAAAAATATTTATTATAAAGGCGGTAGGGAAATGGAAGTCACGTATGAAAAAAATACCTAGTACCTACCTAACCTATAGGATTGGTAAAATATATAACTTGATCCGATAATATTTGATATGAATCTTACATTAGTAAATACATAGATAAAACATGAATTTTTTTCACGCTCATATTTACATTTGAGACATCACTGACCTTGGTAATAAAAGTGGTCAACCTTATAATATTATAAAAACTGTAATACTGTTCAAAAAATTAAACTTATTGATATGCTTTCAGTAGTCAAAACTTCGTCCATCTTCAACAACAACAAAAACAACAACAACAATAAAATATATAGAAGATAAACGAAAAGGAAACAAAATTAATCAACGAGAAAAAAACAAAATGGAAATGGATAAAAAAAAATACAAAAAATTGAAGTCGGTTAAAAATAGTAGTAGTATTTAACCTGATCCTGACTCGGGTTTATTTCTTCTGATTTTTTAACCGAATTAATCTTGTATTCATCTATTAAATAACTAATAAAAACTATTTCGGTTTCTTGACCGTAATTTATTTTATTTTTATCCTTTCAACAACCAATTAAAAGTTTTATCTGTTCATTATCCAGAAAAAATAAATAATATCAATATTAATTTTTCATCATGATTCAACGCCAAAATTTTCACATTTTTTCAACTATTTTTGGTAACTCAGATTTTTATAAAAAATTCAACCAAGGTTCAACACCAACAATTCTAAAAATCAAATCAAAGTAGAGAAATGAATTTCCTAGCCGTATTTATTTTAATTTTAACTCTTTCAATGTTGAAAAATCGATTATTAAAATTTTTAAATGATTATCTAAGTACCTATGCTCAAGGAGATGTCAGTTCCACCAGTACCTACTACTTCAGTTTCAATATAAATGAGTGAATCAAAATCCGAACCACCACCACCAGACTATGCATATGCTCTCATTAAAATAGGTGAATTACAAACACAGTTGGTAAGTAATCATTTGTTTTTTTTTTTTTTATTCATCCTTGATTTTGCATGCATGATTTCTATATGTTTGCTTTCTTTGCAAAGCGACTTTGTGCTTAACTGTATGATTTTATTTGTTTTATCTCTTTGTTTTAATAGTGTTTTCTGTTGGATTTCAGGCTAAACGCGAGAAAATGGTATTAATTCTTCGTGTGCGATCACGTATAGAGGAGCTTGAAAAAATCCTTCCTGAATCCGTCCATGTTGCAGTACACAAGGTACCAAAAGTGGACTCAGATTCTAACTGGGAATCCAGCAAACTTACGAAATCGCCGCGAAGTAATTCGATTTAGAAATATGATAACCGTGGCACGTGATGAGCTTATTGCAACCATTTGTAATCTCTATGGAAAATTCAGCGATCTTGCAGCTCATAATATAACTTATCTTATTTCATACGATGAAGTTTCCATCGCTCAAATGTCACAGAATTTTGGCATGGTACCGGATAGGTCAAAAATCGACGCGGTCGTTACTTTACTTACTCCTATTCTATATGCTATTATCTTTTCTTTAAAGCGTTTTCTGTGATCAAACAGCATGCATTTAAACAGTAAACTGAATGCGTGCAAGATATTATATTGCTTGCCATGTTTAAACTAGTTTTAGTTATAATTACTCATTTTTTTTTCCTTGTTTGTTTTACACAAGAATTTTAATAATTATGTAAGTAATAAAGTTTTGTTTCTTTTGTTTAGTTGATCATTTAAAATTTTTTATTCCTTGGAAAAAACTAATGATTTTGTCAACGAAGTGTAATGATGTGAAATAAGATAAGTAGGCATACATGGCAATTTTGATATTAATTCTTTATTTTTTCTGGATAATGAACAGATAAAACTTCTAATTGGTTGTTGAAAGGATAAAAATGAAATAAATACGGTTAAGAAACCGAAATAGTTTTTATTAGTCATTTAATAGACGAATACAAGATTAGTTCGGTTAAAAAATCCGAAGAAATAAATCTGAGTCGGGATCAGGTATTTTATATACTACTAATAGTATACAAAATATTACGAGTTGAAATTTCTTGGCGAAAAAAAGGTTACACGTATAAAAATAGTTTCTGTTCACTTAAGGTTGGTTTTCTTACCACCTCTCGGTTTGATACTCTCACTGATCTGCCACATTGCTTCTTCGCATAAGAATTCATCAAAATTACTGAAAAAAGCCACTATACGTTCGTGACCTTTAAAATTGTATGTACTGAAAAACAAAAAAATTAAATAGAATTTACAAAATAGTAATAGTCAAAAATAATCCTTAACACCTTAAGAAGGAAAACTCTCGCATAAGACGTATTTTATATTTCAGTGGTGTGCTCCTATTTTTGTGAGCTTCACCTTTTTTCTTCAGTCACAAAATTTTTAGTTAGTTTTTTTTTTTTTTTTTGAAAAATAATTGTAATTTTGGCTGCGAAAATTCCCCCTCCGCCAGCGAGTACAACTCCGCCTTTGCCCTACCGTTCGCCAGTTGCTTTCTACGAAAACTTTTCTCCATTTCGGTTCACTAAAAAATTTCAATTTTTGAATAATTTTTTTGCTCAATTTTTTGAGGTAAAAAGGAAAAATTTTCTAGTTTTTGGAACAATTTTCAAATAATTGTTCAAGAGTTACATTAAAAAAAATTGTTTCCAGTAAAAATATTGTAATGCGGAAAATATTTCTGTTTTTTATGGGAATGAAATTCTATTTTTAGAAAAAAAAATTAATTTTTGGGCCTAGAAAAATTTATAACCATAATATATTTTTTAAATATTTTCCAAGTCGATGTTTTGTAATAATTTTTTCAAAAAAAAAAAAAAAAATATGAAAATACTCTAATGAGAAAGTTGACAAAAAATTGCAAATAAATTATTTTTTTAATGAAAAAAATTTAAAAAATTTTTGGGGTATCAAAATTGAGACTTCTGAAATTCTCGTAGTAAAATATGCAGGAGCAGTGAGCACTCTCCTATTATATTATGTACTTACACTTTTTTGAATCGTTTCATGTTCTCAACAATGTTGAACTGCTGCCATCGTTTTGAAAAATTGATCGTGCTATCATTCAAATAATCGTTATTTCCTATGTGTACGAAAGTTAAATCTTGCAAAACCAACCCTCTGTAATATGGATAATCAAAAATTAAAATTTTTTATACCAAATCAATTTAGTGGTGTATCCGCAGATGAAACTATTCTTACATGTAAGGGATACAAGGAGGCTGCGTTTCAGCTAATGCTTGCCTATACGCTCTAAAACTGGAGGAACTATCAATCAACGCGCAATATTCTTTTAATCCATCAGTTATATGTTTCTGCCATTCGAGTCGTCTGATTGGGGCACTATCTAAAGCGGATAATAATGCTAAGTAGGAATTGAAGTTGTTCATTTTTCGTAAATGCTTCATAATCTTGATAAACTTCATAACATATCGTTCTCTATCTTTTGCGTCGTTTTGTTCTAAAATTCGAGATCTCGCCCTGAAATAGATTACACATTAGCATATCTTCCACCACATCAAAAATAGTTTCCGCGCAAATCAGACCTTACCAGTAGGACATTTTATTGAAATGTTCTGTAAATCTAGTCAGGTTTGGACTTTTTTCTTCATTTTGTTCTTGAGTCCAAATTAAGACTTCGGGAATTTCGATACTTGTAAATAATTCCGCGTCTAATAACGTCATTTGTTCTGCTATATGTTCTGATTTAAAGTCCAACAGCGTCGATTGCCTGCAAAAAATATCAAAGTAATCAAAATACGTGTGAATTTGTTGTTAACAGTTTGATGTAAATCATTTGTTTTTTTACCTAGTGTAGATATTTTGCGAAGTCAACGACCCATTCAATGATTTCATGGAATGATAATGCAGTTTAGCCAAGTATTTTTCTAATAATTTGATTCTTAATGCTTTACCCATAATTAATCCGCCGCTACAAAGTAACTGATATACAAATTCCATAAGCATCGAGACGACGTGTTCTTCTAAATCCATGATACTAAAACAAAACGTCAATTAATGCGACACACTTTTCAACAACAAAAAAAAAAAAAAAATCGTGTATTTTTATCTTTCTTACGTTAAATCTCCTACAACGCGAACAAGCCAAGAAAATGTTTCTCGGGCAGCTCGTTGCCTGACAGCGTCGCTAGGAGTGTCAAATCGATGATAACGGTCGATTAATTTTTTTAATAATTGAATCGGAGTGATGAAGGTACGATATGTAGTGAGAAAAGCTTCTTGATACAAGAAATCTGTAAAAGTATCGTCGTTTGAATGCGAAAAATTCTTCGAAAGTAACGCACAATTAAAGTTGAACCTACCAGCATCACTCTCCTCTGAGGTAAGCAAATCATTAAGGTATATTTAAATGAGTAAAATAATAGTAACATTTTACAAAAAAATCTAAAATTGCAGTTTACCGTTTTTATTGGCTTTAGTAGCTAAAACAATCAAAGCATCGGCGTGTCCTCCTCGTATATCGGGACCGTCTTCTTCCGGCCTCTTGAATACCAGCCACTGACTAACATCCGTTTCAGCCAGCGGATCGGGGGAATTTAGTTCAGCCATATCATCCGGGTACATATTATTGATAAACTCTTTATTGACGGGGCTGCTTTTAACCGAGCTTCTGGGCGAATCCTCGAAGGTGCTGAAAAATGAGACGAAGAGATGTATAAATGAAGGTATAGGTAATTGGAATTTTACTAAAAACAACTAAAAATATACATACATTTGGGGTTGTGATAATTGCACTGGCGACGTAGGCGTTAAAGTAGATGTCGGGGATTGACTAGAAGCAATACTGTTCAGTTGACTGCGTCTGGGAGGTAATGCTGGAGGCGGAGATGACAATTCGTTCAACACGTTATTATTGCTAAAAAAAAAAAAAAAAAAAAAAAAAAAGAAAATCAAGATAGAATTTCTTAATTTAATTCAAATTATTTCCATC
>FIZV01052385.1:0-12421 GCA_900050545.1 Trionymus perrisii | reverse complement strand
AACCCATTCATGAAAAAAGCGAGTATTCGAACGATAGAAAAATTCCACCTGTGAGTGTGTCTAAATAACTTGCTTTCTTCGTAGGAGAAACGATCTCTAAGCCACGCACTCAAAAGAAAGACTTGATAGACTTTTTTTGGCGAGAATGACTTCAAGCGGTTCGAAGACGAAGCCAAAATGCACATTACAGTTCAGTGTTGGAAGAGTAATTGTGACCGTCCACAATAAAACCAGGCTTAGCGTCAATTAGTAAATTTTACAGGAGGGTGATTTAAAGAAAAAAAATAACCCTTTATAGCCGCGAAATTTCTGACTTTACTGCAAAATTAAGGTACTTAGAACGATTCCAAGGGTAATATGTTATATATCATTGTAAAGAGGAGATTCTCATCTACCCGAAACACCAAAAAAACGAAAATCGATTTTTGGACGCTAAGCCTGGTTTTATTGTGGACGGTCACATTTTTTTCGTACTCTACAAACCTACTAAAAGTCCATAAACCAATCCGAAAGCATTCTATTCATCTCTAGTGACCAACCAGGACTCCAGAAAAGTACGTGCAATATATTGCACATTATGGCTCCACGTCATGGGTAGGTAACTGATATTAGAATCGAACTTTTGTGACACAAACTTGAAATCAAAAAATGATCTAGACCTTGATCGTATAGCTTGTGATGTTGATGATAATCTTATATAGATTCAAAAAATGTGATCCCAGAACAATTTTTGAGTCAAGATCCTAGACAAAGTTTTAAAAATTGATCTTAGATCACCACTAGATCATTGCCTGAAAATTTATCCAAGATCACCGAGAAGATCACGTCTTTTGAATCCATCTTGATCACTAGCTCTTAGATCAAAGTTTAGATATCTAGATCATTTTTTTCAAATTTAATACAAATATCGTGATTTTGGTGATTTTAGTACTTTAGACCACCAAGGTCATGGTGATTTTGCCCATTACTGCATTTATGAAGAGATTTTACAATTTCCCCCCGTTTTTTAATAAGAAAATCAATAATTAAAATATCACATTTGTATCAAATTAAATCCCTGTAGCCACAATGTGCAATATAATGTACACGTCACAGCTCTGGACCTAATGGACGGATCAGGGTCGGACCGGTTTCAAAAATTTTCTAAAAATGTCTTTGACCCAAAAATCAAAAAAAAATTTCTCATGCCTACCCTTAATTTGTGAACAAAATGGTTAATTGGATTAAAAAAATGGAAAATTTTGATTTTTAGCCAAAATATTCCCATTCTCGCATCATTAGATTATCAGCTCTCCATCTATTATAGGTCAAAAATTGAATTACTCCCTAGAAAATTCTCACTTCCCGACTCTTGGGAAGTCGCAGATACCCATTTATCATCATATCTTTTTAATTTCAGAATTAAAAAACAACTGAACAATGATAACGAAGTCGAATCAAGCTTTTTAAACGAAATACACCTATGGTCGTTGGAAAGTACGTCCCTACTTAGTGATTCACCGACATACTTCTCCAATTACACGATTTACGTACCTAATACCTGTGTATATTTCATTCGTGACATTAATTTCATTAAGGTATCGCACGAGTGGCATTGGATGTACGACTGGGCTGCTTAGACGATATAGTTACTAATAACGACACACAATTATTAATCGACGCCGTCAACACATTCTTTAAGAACGTGGGTGTTTTGGAATTAAAAATACCATTTTGGAAAGTTTTCAGTACTCCTACATGGAAAACATATGTCAGCTCATTGGATACAATTACGAAGTACGATTCGCCTTTTGTACATTTTTTTCTCCTATCGATTGCAATAATTTTTTTTTTTTTTTTAGCGTGTCTATGAAGTACATAACCGCTGCATTAAATAAACAAACTCAATCTCGAGATTCAACATTAAAATGTAATGCATCTTTGCTTCAACGTGTCCTCGCATTAGATCCTGGTAACCCAAAACTGGCCACAATTTTAGCTTTGGACATGTTTCTGGTCGGAATAGATACTGTGAGGCAACAATCATTATAATTATTTAGAGGAAAATTTTTAGATTAAAATGCCCATTTCGTAGTCTATGTGTAGATTGTGTAGGTACCTAATATTCAGCTTGATTTCTTTCCTTTTTTTAAATCAACAGACTTCTGCAGCTGTTGCTTCAATTTTATACCAATTGAGTCAGCATCAAGATAAACAAGAAATTCTCTACAATGAGATTCGTAAGGTTTTACCCGATTCGAACGATGAATTAACCATGGAAAAAATTGATAATTTAGTGTATTTGAAAGCCATAATAAAAGAAACATTGAGGTACGTATAAGTATATTGTGGCAGTTATACCATATTGTACTTAATTAAGATTTTAAAAGTATGGGTACCTGACCTACCTACATATTATTGCATTTCAATTCTTTTACGCTATATTTATTTTATACCTACATCTAAGTACACATATGTCAAAGTTATTTATTTTTTAATAATTTTTAGAATGTACCCGGTTGTTCTTGGTAATGGAAGAACGTTAACTAAAGAAACAGAGATACTCGGTTATAAAATTCCAAAAGGAGTAAGTCTTCGTATTAACATTCAATTTGTTTGTTTTTTTGTAAAGGAATAACATTATTTTCTTACCGTCAAAATTCAAATGAACATTATTGGATAAATGGGTAATAAAAGTGGAATTTTTAATATCCCTTATTCCTCTCATAGGTTCAAATCGTATTTCAACATTATGCCATGAGTAATTCTGATCGATATTTTAAAAATGCTGATGAATTCAAACCAGAAAGGTGGCTGAAAGGTTATCAAGAAAAACCACATCCCTTCGCTTCATTGCCCTTTGGCTTCGGAAAACGAATGTGCTTAGGAAGACGATTCGCAGAACTTGAAATACAGACTATAATATTGAAGGTAAGAACTGGGAGAATAGTTGTATCGCTCCAATTATTTCATGTTGGTAGGCGCCCAACCGGTTGAAAATTTCGACTTCGAGTTTGACTATTTTTTCGTTTTTTGAAAGAATCCTTCATTATTTCGGAAAGAATGCCAACTTCGCAATTCTGAAGTGATTTTAATGTGTTTTAGATGGTTCAAAATTTTCACATCGAATATAAATATGAAAAGCTTTCGTACAGTGTTCAACCTATGTATTTACCTAAAGGAAACCTCAGACTCACATTCAACGATCGAGCCACTTCATCAAAAAGTTCAGTCCAAGAAGTGAAATAGGTACCTACCTATTTTCTTTCCCTACCTATTTATAGTTACTTTAGTTACTGTTTGTACTCATGTACAGTGTACGATGATGAGAATTTTTTTTCTTTTAAATCATTCAATGTTACCTACTTACTGTTTGTAATTAATGAAAAAAAATAAAATTAAAAGAATTATCAGGCACGTCTTGTCACAAAAAAACGATGTATAATCAAATTATTTTCTAATTAGGTAGGTACCTTAAATTTTTTGTTTTTCAGAACTCGGTAGAGGGGAAAATCAGTTTGGGATGGGGTCATTTTTAACTGAAAGAAAGCAGTGTTTCAGCCAACTTCGCGGCGCAGGATTACAATTTCTGTCGTTTGCAAATCATAATTACTAACATTTTGCAAACGGAACATCTAAACTAAAAGTGATACGCAAAACAATTAGTATTACGAGTAGTAATTTGTTCTATGCTGAGATAATATGAGACCTGCAAGAGAACATAATTTGCTCATTTAATTTAAGTGAACTGTTTCCCGAGATACTACAATATAAATTTTCACACGTTATAAGTATGGAGCAGATGCAAACATTTTATAAATCACTTGTTTTTTAATACTTGAAAAGACCTTTAAGAAAAGTCTCCGCTTGAGCGTTGGGCCCCAGTAACAAAATTTTCAAATGCTTTTTATTCTCTTTTTTTTTTAATTTTTAAAATTCTCTTTAAAAAACTCTTATTGATAAAAATATTCTAACATTTTTTCAAAAGAATTTATTGAAAATTGAAAAATAACTTTTTTTTGAATTTTTAAATAAAAATCCTCTAATTCTATAACGTTGTGAATTTGTAGTAATCAGTCAGCGAAACTATCGTTCGTGAAGATTTCAGACCAATTTTTTCTTCTTTAATCACGAAATATTTACTTACTTTGTAAGATGGTGAGTAAATTACGTACAAATAATTGTTGTTTCTGTTCTAGTATACATAAATATTTTTGTTGTAACGATTGTTTATCGATCATATAGGTAGTCCTATAATCAAGATCTCAAGAAATGGCCGTATATGGACCAAAGTACCTATTTCAACTTTCTGATATAATCATTGATTGTTTTTCGGATCCAAGATAGAGGTAAATTGATCAATACTAAAATGAAGAAAAATTGTATCGATTCCGAGTTCGTCGTTTTGCCATGAGAAAGTGACATCCCAGGTGCAACCGATTTCTTAAAAATTTGAATGCATATTGGAAACGAATAAATGAACTAATTTTTTCAAGCATAATTTTGAATGAAAAAAACAAAAACAATAATAATAAAAAACATATAATTTAAGTACATGCTTTCTTCAAACCAACAAAAAAATAAGACTATAAACTACACTGAAGTTGAGAAAAAAAGAGAGATACGTAATACATAATAAATCATATTTCAACTTATGTCATCATGTCATTGAACAATTTTAAACACAAGCTTAACGGGTACTTTTGAATTACGCCGTAAAAAATTATCAAAAATCTTAAAACAAAAGTAAAATAAAACAATATGCACTAGAATAATTTTGCCATCATGAAATTAAGTAAATAGGGCGACATATTGAACTGCGCATTGGATTATTATTAAGCTTGACACGCGTTCTTATTTTCATGAATTCATTTTATCTTATCACAATCGGTGTATAGTTCGGTTGGGTTTCAACTACTAAAAACATTAAAAGAATAATCTCAATTCCTTATCTAATTCGCTAACGCATAAAATAAAAGTCGTTTTGTTATACTAAATTTGAAAGTTGTTCTAAAACAATTTGACTTTTAAAAATATGACATTTTTATTTAGACAGTTATCGTACTTTGGGAGCTATTCAAATACCGAATATTGAAATTATACTTTATTTCAAACGTACCGTACAAGTAAAAATGTCTTTATCAAAATCATAAGTATAAAAATAAAAATCCGAAAAATAAAAAAATGCAATTTTTGGTCATTAAATATACTCTTCACCTATCAATACTCTGGTTCTTGAACCGAATACAGTGAAATATGTTTCATTTAAGACAAGCAGCCACAATAAGTGATATCATTTATAACTTTCCATATAATTTTCAGTCATTTCTTAAAACAAAAACAAAAAATATGAGACAGAAAGTAAAGCATGTTAAGAATTGTTAATTATCATCACTATCTATATATCATGATTTAGAAATGAAATATATAGATAATAATGGAAATGCTTCAAGAATGATTTATCCATTTTCGCGTTTTTAACAAGGAAAAAAGACAAGATAAAACCTGACGGTAGGTACCTTGCAGCACAACCAATATCTCCTTTTTTCTTGCCTTCAAGCATGACAATTTTTCTCACTTTCCATGATATAGTTATTTGCAGAAAATGCAGATAAACATGGATGTAGTTCTCGTTAAAATGAAAATAAATTATAATACACATTTTAGTAAAATACTATTAGTCACTTCGAATAAAACTGAACGTCAAACACAATATTCTTTCGGAGGGGCAGACGGAAGAGGATTTTCGTGAACGTGATTAGAGCAAGCTAATAACGCACCTCGTTCTAGTATTTCAGACGTTTGGTCACGAGATGCCTGCGTAGGGTTCACGTTATTGCGTTGACGACAAAGATATGGTGTTTCGACAGGTGAAGGTGTATCTCGACCCTGTCAACAGATGCAGATTGGTTAGAATAAAATCGATAGAAATTCATTTGAAAGTCTCGTTATCTCCTACCTTCTTGGATGGTCCGCAACATGTCGATAAAGTACAAGGTTTGTCAGTTTTTGGACAATCCAACACGCAGTCTTGATTTGGTGTTTCTTTCTTTGTATTTTCAGAGAACTTTAAAATGAAAATTAATGACAGAAAATTAAAGCCAGTACATTAAGTTATTTTACAAGAAATCACTCGAGCTATAGAGTAGATTAAACTGAAAGAAACTCGAGATAGAGCAAATTAAAGTGATTTAATTTCAAAAATGAAATTGGAACACGTCCTACGAACTACGATCTTCCCCTTCCGACAATTTTATTCAATATGAACTTCCATTCAAAGGATTACTTGATGATCATATGAAAAAAATTTGGTTAAAACACTTACGTCTCCGATTTCAACAAATTCTGGTTGAATGGTGGTAGAATGTATTCCTTCATTGTGGAAAAATTCTTTTACCTTTTCTGCTAATTTCATATATTCTGATAAATTTCTGCATCTGAAATGAGTAAATAAAGATAATTGAATTTCTAGCATTCCGTAGGGATTCAATGCAAAGAATTTTTGATAAAATAATCGTATTCAAGTATGTGTTACTTTATATGAGCAGATGCGATAATTCTATCGCCGGCAAGTTGCCAAACGTGGAATTCATGCACCGCTAAAACGCCATCGACATTTTCTAAGAGTCTGCGTTGTATTTCATCCACTTGAATATGAGTAGGAACTGTTTGTAATAAAATTAATGCCGATTCTTGCAGCAATGGCCAGACCGATCGAAGAATTATGATGACCATTAATAAACTAAGCGTTGGATCGATATAAAATTTGTATTCCCATTTGGTGAAACAAACGATCTGTAAAAAAAATGACAGATGATTTAGATTGTACTGAGTAATAGTAAAAAGTAATGACAAATTTTCTTACTGAAGCAGAAATTATAACTATGACAGAGCCTAAGGCGTCAGCTAATACGTGTAGAAATACACCTCTCATGTTCATTTGAGTCGAAGATTCAGTTTTTTGATCGTGAGCATGGTCGTGAACGTGGTCATGAACTTCATGATGAAAATGTTGCGGCGGTTGAAATCTTTCATCATTTTCATTATCGTCAGTAGCTGTAGCGCTGGCGCCGGCTGAGACCAATTGCGTTAGTCTTGAATGATTATGTGACATTCCACTGTGACTGTGCGAGTGACCGTGTCCGGCGTGATCTACGAAGAAAGTAACGATTTAAAAAATCAAATTAATAATTAATTTGCGAATAATTTTTTTTATAATCAAGCAGGCTGTTTGATCTACAAGCTAGGCTAAATTAATTTATTCATTTTCATCTCCACACGAACAAATCCAGCTCGTTAATTCGTTATAATCTCTCAAAAATTAATCTTTTTCTCTTCATTAGTTGAAATAAATTTCGCGGTTGAATTAATAATACAATAATCCGTGAATTTTAAGCTAAAGGACAATACTAAGAAAACAGTAAAATACTTAAAAGTTATCCAACTGGAAATTAGATACGTAAGGGATCAATTTTGTTCTCAAATTAATAAAATAAAACAAAGTACCGTGAAATAAAAACAATCCGATAACATTTACGAGTAATCCCAGCACTCCAACGCAAATGATTAGTTCAGGCTGATGAATATCTTCTACTTCGATGAACCTAAAAAATCAATACATAACTCGATAATCTAACGTTCTCAGTAAAAGCCATTTGTTTTACACCACAAAAATATGTACCGTTTACAAGCTTCCACAGTGATTGAGAAGCACAGCGCTACTAGAAATACGGCGTTTACTAAAGCACCAAGAACCTCAGCTCTTGCCCATCCGAAGGTGTTTTTGGACCACTTCTTCGGTGACATCTGTACATAATAACATCATAAATAATTCATTGTAGATATTAAATCTTCATTTCATATAAATTTCAAGTTGAAATAGTTCTTGGCAAGATTTATTGAAACACGATATTATGACCAATATGATTATTAATTATTCATTATTTATAAGTTAACATAATTCTTGGGATGATTTCTTTTAATACCAGATTTGATGTTTAGTGCCGAGTGCAAAGAACAATGCGTCATTAATGGCGACAAGAATTTTATGGATATTTTTTTACACACCGCTCGTTATTGGCGAATACTTCAAAAGTGTAAGTATCAATTTATAACAATTCCTCCAGATTAAAACGATTGATTCTTATCTTGTCACTCAAATAACATATTATCGCGACATTTGATAGGTAATTCAATTCATTCAATTATGAAAAGAACTCTTCAAGTACAAAGTACCATGCTGCTAATATTTGTTTCTAATTCTACAACCTCATTCATTTACATTTAGGTTTCAAATTTTATACATAAATTATGAAATATGATTATTATCTTATCAAAAATAGGTTTCTATCAAACGATAAAAATGAGGATATTATTGTGGTTTTCGCGGTTATGATTCCCATACACTGGCAGTACTCTTCATTCAATTTGAAAAAAAAGATTTAAGAAAAATGTATCGAAGCTGTACCTTGACTGACAGAAAAGCCACCACCAATGCCGCCACATCACTCAGCATATGAAAACTGTCTGCCACTAATGCCATAGAATTCGTAATATATCCAAATAATATTTCCACGAAGAAAAATATTGTGGTCAGCCAAAACATTGATATCAATCGGCATCGTTTCCCGGAAAATCGACCCATTATTAGATAATTTTATCTGTGAATAATACAAAATTTATTAAATATTGCTTTGCAATAAAGCATTACCATGAATAATTTCTATCCTCGGTATAAGTACTTAATAAGTAGGTATAAGTAATACTAGATAAAAGATCGTCAGAAATCCTAGCAAATTAGTTTCAGAGAAAAAAAGATTCATTTCAACGAACAAACATTTTAATCAAGTAATGGATCTTCTTTCCAACCGCTGACCCGAAATAGTTGATAACAGTAAAACAAATAATTAAGAAATGTGACAAATTCAAAATTTTTGCCATTCAATGAAAGAATAAAAATTATGACTCACTTGCAAGGAAAATGCACGATCACTAATAGTATGTAATGTGCTACTACGTAAATGGCATCACAGAAATTGAAAGCAGTACCATTGACATATTTGAAGAAGAAAGAATTATTTGAACACCAATAATAATAATCACGCTAACTCAATAAAAAAGTTTTCGCGAACAACAATCAAAAACTCTCGATTAATACGTTCATTCTTACAACGATTAAAGTACGTGTTTTTCACTTCAAAAGAGAATTATAATTACGAGTTCCCTTGAAAGAAGGGGAAAAATTAAACCGATGTAATAACAATCTATAATGTCACGAAATAATAATGAAATAAAATAACTGGGTATAACAATGATTAATATCAATAAAATCAGAGAATGAAATGTAGTGAATGAAACATGAGTTAAGACTTAATTAATTGATAGTGATAGCTGTTCATCTGTTTTCAGTAGTTTTCAGAAAGAGAAATTCTGTGCGCTTGCGCCCTGTGCGGCTGACTGTGCTTGGGCTTGGGCCGCTTGGGGTGTCAAGGAAAATTTTTCAGCCTGAAAAAAATATGTTTTACGAAGTTTTTGTTACCGACATCTTGCAATGAAAATTTTAAGCTCCAGTTCGTCGTGTTCGTGCTCAAGAACTCGGCAAAATTTTCAAACCATGTTCGTTCACGATTATTCACGAATAAACCCGAATTTGATCGAATAGTACCGATTATTTTTTTTTTATCAAAAATATCATTCGACAATATTGAAATCATATTGAAATTAATATTTATGAAGTATTCAGAATAATTATTCTTAATTGTGTTGTTGTGCTGTCAAACAACGATTTCGATATTTCTATTTTCCAATACCCAAGCTGTGGTGAAGTGTTAATATATTAGGAGTAGATAATTCACTTTCAAGATGTCTTATATGCTTTCACATCTACACAACGGATGGCAAGTAGATCAAGCCATTCTATCAGAAGAAGACAGGGTTGTCGTATGTATTTGTTATAATATTACGTCCTTTGAAGATTTGGGAAGATCTACCATGAAATAAACGTTTTATTTTTATAGGTAATTCGTTTTGGACACGATTGGGACCCAACTTGCATGAAAATGGATGAAGTACTGTACAATATAGCCGAAAAAGTTAAAAATTTTGCCGTTATTTATTTAGTGGATATCACCAAAGTTCCCGATTTCAACAAAATGTAAGCTTAATCTTCTTATTGAGACCGCTTAATTGATCGTAATATAACTACATTTGAAATCTAGTTAAGTGTAAAATGTCACTGAATTTTCTTCGTTCCAACGAAACCTGCAGATTTCTGAATTCGCTCGTGTCATGTGCTTGTAATCTGTTGTTCAAGGTATTGAGATGATTATAAGTACTGAAACTGTTTGAAATTGAATTTGTTTTGGACTTGAAAGGTTTGTTAATTAATCTTTGAGGATAAACCACCGAACAAAATCTAAAGCATACTGTTGGTTTTATTTTTGTTTTTTTAATTTTAGACTGGAACAGAAACATGGGCGTTGAGGAATTATGGGTACAACTTAACAGTTGTCGTACGTTGTAGTTTCATTATTACCCAGTAATTATAAAATGAAAGTTTTTTGTTTCGTTACTCTTAATTGAAATTTAAGGCTGTAGTTTAGTAGCTACAAACAAACAATTTTTGTAAAGGTACTACGTTGCGACTACTGAATCTATTGCTTTCCATTTTTTCATATTATGTTACATTTTTAGATAGATTTTAGAACAGAGGAGCCTATGTAAAATGTTCAAAATTCAATTTTTCCTCTAAAAATTTTTTGCTTAAAAGTATACTTTAAAGGTAATTGCAATTTCAAGACTTTTATTTAATGAACGACATAATTGTTGATTGAATTAACACAAGGTCGTAAGTTGACTAAAATTCGCAACCGTTATAGGTCTTACATATTTTTGTATTACTTATTTACTCATATTTCTGGAAATGTAAACCGTAATTGATTTTTTCAGGTATGAATTGTACGATCCTTGCACAGTGATGTTCTTCTTTCGGAATAAACATATTATGATCGATTTGGGCACCGGAAATAATAATAAAATAAATTGGGCTTTGGAAGATAAACAAGAAATGATAGATATAATCGAAACTGTATACAGAGGAGCTCGAAAAGGTCGAGGGTTGGTCGTTTCGCCGAAAGATTATTCTACCAAATATCGATATTGAAATATGTTTTTTTTATCTATTTTTCATTGATTTGTGGTCGTGTTTGAAAAAACAAGAATGTGAAAATTTCTTGTTATGGATTCCATTTGCTCGCTGTGAATGTTACGGTATTTGTTACTCACTGCAGCATAAAATATTCCCAATTTTTTTTTTTTAATTTGAGCGGGTCTAATTATTTGCGCTACACGGTACCACTGAATTATTTTATTTTTTTCTTTGTAGTGATAATGTGAAAAGAATGAAATATTTGTGTATGTTGACTTACTATAATTTTAGGATTACCAATACACATGAATCCACATACTATAAGTCAACATGTTGTACTAATTATTCTGTTCATTCAAAATACGCTATTTTTTTCCTTTGTAATTATTAAAACGTGAAATGAAATCCTGATTTCGTGTACCTAATTCGCTTTATTTATTGCGATTTGTGATGAATAAATTTTAGTTGTTCAATGTCCAGAGGAAATTAAATACCTACATTATTTTTACAAAAATATACTTACAGAATGATATTAAGATACTAATAAAGTATGAAATTTTAATTAGTATTTGTATTTTTGAAAAATAAATGATGGGACGTGTTTATTTCTTTCTACAGTTTTTGCGAGCGTATATCAGTTGCGCCAAATGAATAGCCAAAAATAAATCAATTGCGCCAATGCGTTTTTCCAACATTAAGCATTAGCGCAATTGATGCATTTTAATAAGTCAATTACGTCACTAGCCAAGCCGCTAACACAGTAACACCATGCCATTTCACTTCATTTGACTTAGGGGTTCTCAACATTTGGATCACAGAAATCCAAAAATGATTAATACGTATAAGTTAGGTACGTACTCGTACATCATAACGAATTGTAGCTTTGAAGATGTACGTAACGCAATGCAAAATTTTACATACACGTATCTGCAATATGCATGTATGTAGTTCGATGCAGTGCTTCAACATAGTCTTTCCTGCGTGTTTTGGGGATGGGCGTAGGAAATGGTAATCTGATAAGGCCCATCACTTTATCGTTATGCGACTTTTCGTTAGTATATGCAGCTAAAGATATCATAAATTCCGCTGAATTTTCAAAAATTTTAAAAAGGTCAATTTTTCATGTTTGATAGATTAGGTATCAAAATTTGTTCAAAATTAAAAATTTGAAAAATTTCCAACATTTCATAAATTGATACGGTAGATAGGTATTTTAAATTTGGTAACCTCATTGCTTATGTGATTTTTACCTGATCGTTGTTTCTTGCTCGTTATTATTTTATATTTTCGCGTTAC
>FIZV01052318.1:0-12761 GCA_900050545.1 Trionymus perrisii | reverse complement strand
GGTAATTTTTAAAATATTTTTCAATTTCTAAAAAACTGACAATTTTTAGAAATATGAAATTTTTTGAAAAAGTGATGAGTTTTAAAAAGTCGAAATTTTGTGAAAAATCAATAATTACAATTTCTAGAAAGGTGATGACTTTTGAAAATTCTACAATAATTTCTGAAAAATCAATAATTTTTGTGAATCTGAGAATTTTATAAAATTCAACTATTTTGGGAAATTTTACATGTTTTGAAATTTTAATATTTCAGAAAATTATTTGATCATTAAAAATTTGGCAATTTTGGGAAAATTTTCAATTTTTAGAAATGTGACAATTTTCAAAAAGGTAATGAATTTTGAAAATTCTGCAATTTTTGAAAAATCAATAATTTTAGTGAATCAGAGAATTTGATAAAATTCAACTAAGTAAGTAATATAGGAAATTTCACATTTTTTGAAAATTTACAATTTTTGAAAATTATTGGATCATTAGAAATTATTAACGATTTTTAATAATGCAATAATTTCTGAAAATTTGTCAATTTTTGAAAAAATGGCAATTTTTAGAAATTTAACAATTTTTGAAACATCAATTATTTTTGTGAATTAGACATTGGACAATTTTAGGCAATTCAATAATATTTGAGAATGTCGATGTAATTTTCGATTTACTCCATACACCCCCCCCCCCCTTGAAAAGTGTCAATGTATATCAACTTTTTCTTTTGACCTCCCTATATTTTCCGACTCACTCTCAGATTTGCCACTGCAATTTACTAATAGGTATTTTTCAACTTTTCTATTGTATAAAATTACTTTTTTTTTTAAATGGAAAAATTAAAAAAAAAATTAAAAAATTAACGAATTTTATCCAAATTCAGGTTAATTGTGTATTTATGTGTCTGTGATGATATATTACAATAAAAAACAAAATTGACCAGAAATCACCAGTCAGGGATTATTGGTTCCCAAAATGGCGTCGTCACTTGGTCAACTGAAAAAAAATGGGGTTAAAAATTAACGAATTTCATCCAAATTTAGATTAACGGTGTATTTGGGTGTCTTTGATAATATAATTACAAGAAAAAAATGTTTTGACCAAAAACGTCTGTTTCAAGTGCAAAAAATGGTGACAAAAAACGTTTTTTCGTAATTTTGAGGGTCTTCCATGCACCACATTAAAAAATTCTAAAAATATAAAAATATATTATTTTGTAAATCTGGACTAGGTATAAATAACACATATTTTTTTAGTTTTTGCACCTCTGAAAAAAGTCACTGAAAGTGCCACTGGAAAATTAGAAATGAGCATTTCATAAGAATACACGTTCGAAAAATTTTGAAAAAAATCACCATAAATGTCCCTTGATGGTAGGTACCTGTGATCTCAAAAAATTTGAAAAATTCGTTTGAAAACAGTCAGAAACAAAAAAATTATAATCAAAATAGAACTAATTATTTTAAAATTTAGAAAAAAATTTCTTTGAGTCAAAAACAGGTTCTAAACAAAACTTTAAAAAATAACAAAATGTTCAAACAAAAATAAAAATAAAAATAATGCCAATCCAAAAGAAAAATTCCAACAAAATTGTTTCGTCAAATTTTTAAAAAGTTGTATTTGGATAAAAATTTCTAGAGTTAAATTTTCAATAAAACTTAAAAAAATTAGTTTTTCAGAAAAATTTGAAAGAAAAATCGCTTTCAGCTAAATAAATTTTAAAAATTAAGGTGTATGGGCAAATTTTGAAAAAAAAATCAATCACTCGTATTTGAAAAGAAATTTAAAAAATGATTTCAACAAACTTTCAAAATGTTTGTTTTTAAACTTGATTCAAAAACATTGGCCTTTATTATTTTTTGATTAAAAATTTAAAAAATTTGTTTTTCATCAAAAATTTGTTTTACTTGAACGAGAGTTGAAAAATTCGAGGTTGAAAAAAATTGAGATTTTCAAAATTTAAGAACTTTGGTATGAACTCGAAAAATAAATAAAAATCGTTCGTACTACACAACCAGTCACATTAAGACTTTTTTTTTTGATTATTGAAAGAATTCACATTCCAATAGAACCATTGTTGATCTCTCAAATACTTACATAATTTATTTTCTAAAAAAATTCATGTTTTTGAGCGAATTTGTTTCGGGGATTTTTTTTAATTCCCAAAAAGGGTATTAAAAAAAAATAATTCGACTACTTGTACTATACCCAATTTTAAATTATCAAATTTTTCCATAGATAAAAAATAATAATGTAAACAACGATTGTAACAATCAAAACATTATAAAACCAAATCAAATCCCCCCAAAAATCTCACTTTCTCTCAACCTAATCTCCCTTTTCATCACTTTCCACACATCCTACGGAAAGAGTAAAATATATAAAAAAAGAAAAAGGAAAAAAATTGTCGTAAAAACGGAACGGAAAAAAAAATAAAAGGGTAAAAATTACCATTTTAAAAGCTCGATGTGAGTGTATAAAACGTAGGTTAAACAATAAAGATTCAAGGGTGGTTTCTTGCCATGATATATGGGGGATGGATTTTGACAACTATCGTGGGAAACGAATATCTTATTTTTTCCTCCGTATAGGGTTAGGTTTTACGAGATAATCTCGAGTTTTATTTATGCTTCGTTATGATAAGGGTTCGCGTTCATGACCGCGCACAGAAAAAAATCTCACAATTTTTTTATATTTTAAAAACAAAGCTATAATTAAGTTTAAAATGGAAAGCATCGTGTAAAAAAACCGAACACCTTTCCAGTTTTAATTACTTTTTTACCTCTTTCTTCACTTCACCCAACTGACATTCTCATCGTATCTATAATCCCCTCTCTCCTACACTCCCTCTGATTTTTTATACCTATGTATATCTCTCGTACATTTTTTTTTTAGATTACATTTGCAAAAAAAAAAAAAAAGGAAAAAAGTAATCGATATAGATGAACAGGCGGGGTTGGTTTCGCTTTCGGTAAATAAAAAGCTCGAAATGGTGTTGAAATTCGCTGACATTGTACTATTTGTTGTGCGTGGTCGTAAAAACGAGTACACGAGATTAGAAAAAAGGGAAAGAATTTTTATATGTACTCGTATACTCGCCTAATAGTAGATTTTTTTCATCGTTTTGAAAATAAACTTCGGTACAGTTAGGGAAACCCTTAGAGAGAAACAGAGCATATTACACGATGGCCAATTTCAGCCCTTAGAAAATCAAATTGACCGGATATGGTATGGTTTGCCTTTTTCTATAGGTTTTTTTTTGCGTAATCGAATCCGCACAGTCGCCTGGTTCGATCGAGCCAACGTCTATACGATATAATTACCCTGGTATCAATTCACCTGCCAAATTACACACGGGTTGATTTCATCAAAGAACCAGATTAAAAAATTATTAATTTATCTCGTGACCTGAATATATATACACAGTCTCCTGAATGAACACGTTTCCTTAGTAATTTACTTTTTAATATGATAGAATGTAGCAGTGGTTCCTATCGCGAAGACATCCACATCGAAATGGCCCGAGAGCCTAAAGCGCTCGCGACGACTCAGCTGAGAAAAATTATTATACTAGGCCCGAAGCATGCGGCGATCTGAGCGTCGATTATTTGCCTGAAAAATCGAACCAACACGTATCTGGCGATCTGGACACGAACCGGTGTCATTGGCTGCTAAGGCAGAGATGAGATGAAATTGGGAAACACTTGATGACGCGTTCGTGGTTCGAGGGGGGAATAAAGATCATGTTAAGAGGCACCGAGAAAGGGGCAATCTATTGTACGGCGGTCCTAATAGTCCCCTCGGGCAAGACCGATAATAATATGTTGGATTTTTCTCAGTGACGAGGTATCTAAACAGTGAAAAAAATCCTAGAACGTGGACGACTTTTTCCCAGAAAACAGTTCGACTAATTTTGTAATTACGTTTTCGTTAATGACGATAGAAATACGGAGCCTGGATGCTCTTGGAAAGATTACGGCAAAAGGGGCAAAAAAATCAACATCCATGCGAGCCCGGACATTTCGACTCTTTCGACACAGCCACACACCAGATTTACAAACATGAATACCCGAAAGCTAAATCGATTTGAATGACAAGAGTGGAAAAAATCTCGCACTGGAATCGATGCCGAATTGATCTACGTGTATTTAGCACGCTCGTCTCTATTATAATGATACGTATTGAAATTCCAAAATTATTCAAATTATTTCATCGTCATATTTTCTGATTTTTTTTTCATCTTCACCATCTATACAAAGACAAATAAGTATAAAAAAAAGACCACACCTTAGAGAGTTAGTGGGTTGGTCTTCCTTCATCGTCGTGTTCCTCGAATACATAATATAATCTTCTCTCAACAACCGTGGAAAAATTACCATTCGTTTCGGAGGCATTTGAAATTTCACACCGAGCGTCATCTTTCTTCATGAAACGAAGACGCAGCATAACGCACACCGCGTCACAAATATGCAAATCGATCACCGCTTTCTGATATATTTTAAGCCATTCATTAGGTGAACGAGGACGAGAATAGAGAACGTGCGCAAGGGGTTAATCACGTTTGCCATTGCCATCGCCGACACTGACGCAGCGTTCGACTTCAAAGGGATCCCTCTCCCTTATACCCTTTACAATCGTATATTTCCAATTGGCCTTCTAATGACAAATTACCACTTAATGTTACTTCCTATCCTTATTTCAACTAACGTTTGCACAAGACGTATCCTTAATACCAGCACATAAATCATAATAGCGCAGTTTCAACTTCAACCCAGACGAGCGAGACGAGATGCATTTTCAATATTAGCTCCGGATGCTCCAACTTTCCTAATACATAAACTGATGCTTCATAACTTGTGACAATCTCGAATTCCATATACCGTTCTTTTCTTCTTTTCATCTTTGTGTATTATTCGAACTCAGGAATAAGTGCTTCTATTGAAAGGAAAAGATCAAATAATGCGGTAAGATTTTCTCAATTGTGAAAAAAACGAAAAAAAAATCAAAAATCATTTAATAATCTTGAAGGTGAGGTGTATTAGAAGGGAAAACCCTGAACTTCACAACTCTAAGCATGAAGTAGTCGAGTTTTTAGACTGACCCCCCTTCCCCCTTCCACACGAAAACTAAAAACGAAAATAAAACTAGAATTACAGACAAACTTTTTGCAAGAAAGTATATGAAAAAAAATTGCCTACAAAAAAAATAAACAATAAAAAAATATCCAAAAAAAAGTCCTAAGAAAAATATCTTGAGCAAAAAAAATATTTAAAAAAAATTAGGTATTCAAAAAAAACTCTGAAAAAAAAATCAAAAAACCAAAATTCTTACAAATAATTTTTAAAAAAATGAGAAAATATGACAAAAAAGTAGATATCTTACTTTTTAAAAAAATTCTCCGAAACAGAAAATATTTATAATACAAAAGTCATCCTAAAAAATCGTGTAAAGAATAAGAAATTTTTTGAGTCAAAAAAATAGTTCAAAATAATTACTCAAAAATTTGTGTGGAAAGAAACCTCAAGAAAGTGTTTAAAAAATTGTTCAAAAAATTTTTAAAATTGTCTTGAAAAAAAAAATTAGTTGAAATTGCATCAAAAATCTGATTTTTTGTTTAGATTTTTAAATTATTCTTTTATTTTTTATTTTTTTGTTTTTTTTTTTTTACTTATGGTACCTCTTATGATTTTTTTTTTGTAATAAGTTGTAATTTTTTTTCAAAATTTTCAATTTTCAATAAATAACTTAGCTTACTTAAAATTTTTCTTAATTTTTAGTCATCTAATTCAGTACTATTTTCAGAAATTTATTTTTTGGTTTGTTCGGAATTTGACACTCAATTTATGAAAATGGGCAAACAAAATTATGAAATAAGCAATTTTTCAGCATAAGTACTTAGACTACTGTTCAATTAAGAATTTTTCCAAGAGGGGAGAGGGCAGATGTCAGTTTGATAAAAATGTCAACAATAAAAAAAAAATTAACAAAAAGTAACAGACCAAATAAACAGGAAATTTCCTTCAAGAATATATATTTTTTTTTCGAGAAAAAATCAGATTAAAAACTATTTTTTTTAGAGAAGTTGTTTTGAAAAAATCACTTCAGAAAATTTTAAAATGGAATCGCTTAGAAATTAGCAGAAGGTTATTTTCGAAAAAAATATTTAGGCAATTTTATAAAATGATTTTTAATTTTTAACACATTTTTTTTTTTTTAACAGCGAAATTGAATGAACAGAGGAGTTTAATTTTCTTTAAATAACATCAGCACTTTTTGTTCCCTTAAGAGGCGAGGGGGGGGGGGGAGGTCAATACGAAATTTTTTATGAGCAAAACTCGAGTGAATAATCGAAAATTGAAGTGAACTACGTACTTTTTCCAGAGAGAATTATTCAAAAATCGTAAAATTGTTACAAAAGTCAAATAAAAAATTCTAAACAGAAAAAAATAATAATTTAAACCTTCTATAAAATTTTATGCTGTTTGTAAAGAAAATTCTTATTTTTGAAAGAACTTCCTGTAGAAAATTTTTCTGGTTAAAATTTTTACCAAAATATTTGAGAATTTTCAAATGAGAAAATATTACAGAACTTTTTTTTTTGAAAATGACTTTTTTCAGCTGAATTTTCCAAGAAACTTTTTTTGAAATAAATTTTTCATAAATTAAAAAAAAAAAAATTTCAAGATACTAAACTTGACGAAAAATAAGTAGGTATGTGAGATTTAAAAAAAATCATGAGAATTTTTTTCAACATTTCTTCGAAGAAAATTTTTCATTGAGAAAATTTCAATTCTGATTAAGAATTTTTTGGAGATTACTTATTGGTGTATTTACGTAAAAAAATTTACCCAAGAAATTTTTCATAAAAATTTTGTCTCACAATTTTTTTCCAAAATGATAATTCTATTCTCCAATTCAAAGAAAAATTTTCGAAAGAAAAGTCCAAAGGACGATAAATGTATATTTTTTAAATTCGTGGGAATTTTTTCAAAAAAGATCAGAAATTTTTCAAAAAAAATTTCTCTAAAATTTTAATTTCTATTACTTAAGCAATTTTTTGAAGAAAATTCTTCTTAAAATATTTTTTTTTTCAAAAAGATTTTGGAAAGAATTTCTTTTAAAAATTTTTTTGAAAATTTTTTGGAGAATTTTTTAAAGGATTTTGGGGAGGGGGGGAATTTGAAGCATGCAATTAACAAGACGTGAAGATGATTTTTTCACCGCAGGAACACGTGAGAAAAAAATTTAAATTCGTTTCAGGGTAAAAGATGATCATCAATTTTTTAGCATTTTTTTTCCAATACTTCTTCACCTAATCGATCATGTGATCTTTAAAAAAGATCTCAGAAATGTGCACCGTGTGATTAGGATCAATGGCCGGCCATTACTAGATACCTGACCAGCGTCCATACGGACGCATTCCTTATTTAGCCGGATCTTTATAAGAATCTTCCAAGAAAAGAGACTTCTTCTTGGTACATATAATGACCAACGATAAAATCATCTGATAACAGGAGTAGAATTTCTAGAGTATCGAACATATCGATCGGTTGAACCTTGTAAATAGTAAATTCAATTTAGGATTCAAAGTCTTTTTTAATCGTTCGTATCGTAATTACTATATTTTTACAAATTATTAAGGTTACTTTTGTCCTTTCACTTGTGATCATTTCATTTCTTCAATTATTAAAAATTTATTGGGTTAAGGAGAAGTATAAGTATGAATATTCGATGGAAAATTCAATGAAAGCATTTTAGGCAGAGATAATAGTCTCCTCATCCTTCTCGAAATATTTCTGAAGGTTTTTAAAACTCGAAAAATAATCCAGACTGGAAATTACGAAAAATCCAACTCGACAACTGGTTCGTGGAAACACTAACATTATAAAGAAAGAAACCCAAGGCTTAAAGAAAGTACCTAATATGTTTTCAAGTTGAAGAAAGAAATTTCTCGCCGAATTTTTAAACAGCCCTATTATACATAGGAGAGAAAGAGAGCAAAAGAATAAAAAAACCACTTTGTAAACCGCATGCAGACCAAACTCTCACACTTGACTCGGGCATCATTTACCCGAACACCTAATAATTGTACCGATCTGTCAGCCAATAAAGGCGCACGCGGTTTGGTTTTCGCACTGGAGAACCGATAATTAACGCTTCTTAGTCGCGTTCAATAACCATCATTAATCATCGACATAAATTGGAAACGTTTGCACTTCCAACAGACCATAAAGATCATCCGAATTCCGACCAAAAAATGGAGGAAAAAACATACCATAACCTTGACTCGGAAACCCCCTCCATTTTCTAAGGAATTGATTACTTATACGAGTAGGTACACGGTATTGTTTTAATATATGACGAAAACGTGATGTAGTTTGTTGTGAGCGAAACCATTACAGGTTTTTTCTCTCTCTGCCGGATTAAACTTCATTTTCTTCTCTTTCTACGAATTTATTCGATAGCCAGGCTGAGTTTTAAAATCACGTAGCACGTTGGATGTAATCATGCTCGAAGAAGAAACATCCAAGATTCGAGCAGATTGACAAGAAACTCGTTTCTCGTATTTTATACAGTTAATTACTTTTTTTTTTCCATTTCCAACATGGGAATAATAATGAATAAAAAAATTTGAATATAACACATAGCAAGGTCATCATAACGTAATGCATCGCGACGTGCCTGAATCATAATTCCCCCATCTTCATTGACGAATACCTCAGACAATGGAGGTTCATCGCCGGATAATTTTCGTCTTGCATGATTCCATACCTAAGGAATTTTTCGATCGTTTGTAGTGTGGGAAATGGTAAAAGTCGAAAATGCATCTTTTTCTATTCGTAAAAATTGATAATTTTTTTTCTCCAAAAATATAGATTTTTCATTTTTCTATACTTTGTTCAAAATAGGGATAAAAAAAACACATGATCATCAACAACCTTTCGAGCAAGGAAATTTGAAATAAATAAAGCAACAGCATAGCCAACTATTGCTTGAAATTGTTTTGCTGGCTGAATTCTCGCCTTTTCCTTTCCCTCTGACCCCCCTGGTCCATCTGCTCACTGTGTTTTTTTTATTCTTAGTTTGAACAAAGTATAAAAATTGAGATGTGTTTTTAATTAAAGAAAATGAGATTTCGAATTTTTTCATATTGAAATTAAAAAAAAATTAAGATGAATATTTTCTACTACGAGAAGATACAAGATTTTGTTGCAAAGGATCTGAGTGATGATTTTTTTTTTTAGAGAAAGAAATATTGAGTCAAAAACTTGGAAATTTTTTTCTCAAAGAATTTCATTTTTTTGAAACACATCAAGAAACACTTTTTTCTCTAAAAAAAATAATTTCATCTCTAAAAAATTAGAAAAGTGTTTAAAACACTTTTTACCCATTTCTTTGTTTTAAAAAAATTACATTTTTTTAAACAAAGAAATTAAGATACCTATTTTTTATTTCGAGAAAATTCAAATTTTTACTCCAAGAACCAAGAGGTGAAACTGATGAAGGATATTTTTTAGAAAAAATATGTTCATCAAAAAATTATTACTTTTTTTGAAAAAAATCAAGATTTAAAAAAAATGTAAAACACAACCCCCTCCCCAAAAAAATAGTTTTTCCTCCCAAAAATCAAAAAAAAAAAAAAAATTATCAAATAAATGCATAAAATTTTCAATTTGAGAAAAGCCAAGACATTTTCTTTAATTTCAAAAAAATCTCAAATATTTTATTCCAAAAAATAAGATTTTTTTCTTTAAAAAAATTGAAGGATTTTTTAAAAACATAAAATGCAAATTTTCAGGAACCCTCCAAATAACAAATATCAAAGCACAAAAATTAAGATTTTTTTCTCCTAAAAAATATTTACCAACGTTTTCTCTAAAACAATTGAGATTTTTTTTCTAAAAAAATAATTTCTTCTCCTAAAAAATTAAAAGTCTTTCTATGGGGAAAAAAATTGAAAAATTTATTCTCGAAGAGAACTATTTTTTACTTTAAAAAATTAAAATATTATTTTCGTACCAGGGCACGCTGAGCTGCCCTCGAGTCGTTTTGACAACACTCTTTGAAACACCTTTGAAAATTCGCAACCCTATCATAGCGACGAAAGCATACTTCAGGCGAGGAACTCATTCTACGAACCACTTATTATACTGGTACACAAAGAACCACAATATTTCGACAATTTAATAATTTAACCGATGTAATTAACCACGACTTAATCGTTACGTGTTTTTTTCCTCTTTCATACCGCAATGGCGCCGTAACTCATAGATAACGGATTATTTTTCAATTATCTAATTAATTTATATATTTTTTTTAATTGAGACGTTCTCTGCGGACATTATGTCGGTCGTAGGTTGGCTTTATTTTTTCCAACCAAAATAATTATAATCTTCCTCGTCAAAGTTATACGTACGTACTTTAGATTTTCTAAGAAATTTGTTGCATGTTTCATTTGAAAAAAGAAAAAAAATCATTAAACTATTTCATACCTTTTTTACACGTTTACACCTGCTTTAATCTCTAGTTTTAAAAAACCACCCCGATTTTTAAATGAATCTTTTCATTGGTCCAAGCAGCATCTTTAATCATCGATAAAGATAGTTGAATTTTCTTACACATGCATAAAGTAAAGCACGAGGCGTGGGCGTTTTTCATTTAAACGACCACAGAACCCAACCAGTTATCGAGTAGTGGGGGTAAATTAATGACCAGCCCATGAAAACGATCAAAGTTTTATCCTTTTTTTTCCTCTTCTTTTTAAATTAGTCAATCTAAACAGCTCCGAAGAAATTTTGATAACCAGTTTGACTTTGAACGTTATAGTGGAATTTTTTCAAGTCGATGGAGTGATTTTTTTCCAGTTCGGTTTAACATTGAACGGGTTACATGTGCGCGAATTTTTATTGATAATTTTTTTTTCGAGTGGATTATGTCGTGTTCGTCGTATTGCGATTCTGGATATTATTTTCAAGTAAGTTTATCTTATAGAGAAATTGTTACTTTGTGATTCAATGATTGCGGGTTAACGTGCTAGTACGCGAAGTGACGTAATCGTGGAGGGGAAAGGTGATCGTTTCGGTTTCTTTGGTGAAAGAGCCTCCGGCCTAAGGATATTGACGTATATCAGGATATTTATGTGAAAAAAAAAAAACTATGTAGGTACAGGTACCTAACTATACCTATACTACCTATGTTTATCTCGTTTGAAATTTTGAAAAAGTAAAAATAATCAGGTTATTTTTAAATCGAGTGATTCGTGAAAGTGATTTTTTTCTAATTAAAATTTTTTTGTGAATTATCAGGATTTTTCATATTTTTTATTTTGCAATCACAATCGATTTTATCGGAAATTTTTCTAAAAAAAGATTCAAAATTCAAGTATAGCACCCATTGCCAATTTTTGCACCTTCATTTACTTATTGCCATTTTTTTCATTAGCTTATTTTCATATCTTTTTGTGTATTTTTTTTTAAATCCATGATTAATTTAGGAATTTTCAATTTTTACCTTATTTTTTTCAAATTTTCAACTCTGCAAGACGTCCTACTTATTTTTGAATCATTTTATAGAGTACCTAAGTAAAGATGTTTAAAAAAAAACCATTGTCAATTGAGGAACCATCATCTTTTTTTTTTTTATCAACTTCGTGAAAGAAAAAGTTGTCAAAATTTTTATTCCACCAATTTTAGAATCATTGGGGGGGGGGGGTTAAAATTAATCACGAACTTAGGTATAGGCTGTATTCTGATTTTTTACTTTTTGAAGATAAGAATTATTTTCTTCGTGTTTTGAGATGTTTCTGTTTAATTTTCATCTCATCATTTTGGGTTATTTTGTGAGAAGAAATATTTTTAAAATTCATTGTCAATTTAGCTCCTCTCATTTTTTACTCACATATTTTTATAATTTTTTGAGAAAATTTAAAAAAAAATCATAGTGCGTTCAAGATTTTTCATTTTTCATGTTTTTTTTCTAATTAATATTTTTTTTAGTGTTTTAGATATTTAAATTATTTTTATCTCTTCATTTTACACTAATTTTTCGATCATTGGGGAGGGGATGTAATTTAAAATTTATGGTCAATTTGGATATCCTTATTTTTTTCAATTGAGACTTTTTATCTTGTTTTGGACATTTAAATTTTCATTTTTACAGTTTTCACTATTTTTTGGACCATTGGGGAGGACGAGGGGAGGGGGTGTAAAGAACAGAACCCCTTGTCAATATGAATATTTCCACTTTTCTAATTTTTTTCCAATAAGAATTTTCTTTTTCTTTTTGACTTTTGAATTTTCATTTTTGCAGGTTCCATTAATTTTTGTACCACAGTAGGAGGGGGAGGAAGTGATAAAAAACCTATTGTCAAATTCAGTGTCTTCATTTTTCTCACTTTTTAAAATTGAGAATTTTTTTCGTGCTTTTGATATTGAATTTACATTTTCAATTCTGTGTCATTATGTATTTTTGGGTCATTTTGTGGAAGAAGAATGTTTAAAAAAAACATTATCAATTTAGCTACCTCCATTTTTTTTATTAGCCTACTTTTATTTTTTTCTCTTTCTTTTTTTTTGTAAAAAAAAATTTAGCCAAAAAATTACAAGTTGAATTTTTTTACAACTTTAAAAAAAAATACCTACCTTACATAGAAAATAAATTAAAAAAATATCCAATACTTCTTTTTAAAAAAATCCTGAGTAAAAGAATATGAATAAAAAAAATATTTCAAAGAAGAAAAAATCCCCCCCCCCCCAAAAAAAAATAATTATTATTATTT
>FIZV01052284.1:0-13226 GCA_900050545.1 Trionymus perrisii | reverse complement strand
TCAAAATTTCATTTGAAGCAACCCTTCCCCTTCAAAAACAAGAAACAAAAATATACCTATATATATATATAAAACATAAAAAACTGTGTACGGGAAAATTTTTTTCAAACAAAAGTTGTTCATTTTCATCTCCTTTACAAATTTAGTTATTATCAAAATTTCATTCGAACCAACCCTTCCCCTTCAAAAACAAGAAACAAAAATATAAATGGGGCCCACTCCCCCCCGGGGGGCTCAAATTCAAAAATACCCAAAAATCACAAAACTACACTACTTTCTGCTTTTATATGGATCCCATAAATTGCGGAAATGGTGTAGTCTTAATCCATACTCTTCAATACGTAAAGAAATTTTACTCCCGGACCAAAGTTCCACCATGAGAATAAATTAAGTACCTGAGTCGGTAAAAATAAATTGGCCAAAATCACAATTTGAGTAGAATTGTTTTCAACCAAAATTGAAAAAATAAATTAAAAATGAGATGTTTAGCAAAATTTTCAAACACAAAAAAAAATTGGTTTTAATAAAATTTTTAAAATTTTAAAAAACAAAAAGATAAAAAATTTGGGTTTGAGATAATTTTTAAAGAATTGTGTTTGAACAAAATTAAAAAAAAAATGGATTCAAATAAGATTTTAAAAAACGAAAAAACATTTTTTTTTTGAGTCCAAAACTGATTTTAAGAACAAAATAAATTAACTAAAGTTTGAAAAATTTGCTGTTGAACAAAATTTAAAAAAAACGAATAAACAAAAAATTTGGTTTAAGACATAATCCAAAATTTTTTCAAAAAATTACACTAGAATAAAATAGGAAATAGAAAAATTTTGGTTCGAACATTTTTTTTTTAATTTCTTGTCTCCATTTGAAAAAAATTACTTCTCAGCAACATTTTTAAGAACAAAAAAACAAAAAATTTGGACATAATTTGGATAAAATTGTTTTTAAGCAAAAATTTTGAAAAAATTGGGATTAAAATAAAATTTAAAATTGAAGAAAAAAGGGTTCGAATCAACATTTTACAAGGAGGGAAAACAAAAAATATGGGTTTAAATTGAAATTTTTCAAAAAACATACGAATTTAGAATTTTGGGGTAATCATCAACTCAAGAGATAACAGAAATTAAACAAAATACTCTGTATACGATAGAAAACAAAAAAAAAAAATTTGGAAAAAAGGAATAATTTAACATCATCACTTAAATTATATTAGAGGTGAGCATACCGCAGACATAAGTTATTTAAACCCCTTTTATGTACGGTCACACGGTGCCAAAGCTATAGTCGCATGATTTTTTCATCACTTTCCCTTTCACTGCGTAATTCAAGTCGCCTTTGCGCGTCGGTGACCTTTTCGTTACTTAGATCGATGTCTTTTTCCTTATTCCTCGTCCACCTTTTCTCTGGCGACACATACACGTTTTACTAATTGCTTTCAGCTACTAACTAACGGCTTTTATCGTAGGTACACCGCAAACGTTATATTAAAAAGAGGAACGAAAATGCGACGATTTTTAAGCTTTGATATGAAATTGCGAGCTTTTCATTATTATCGTAAGGGCATAATAAACAACGCAAATTGAAGAAAGCGGAGGAAAGGATCGGGTAATTTTTCAACTTGATTTTTAGGGTTTAGCAAATCGTAATTTTAAAACGAAGATGGAGCCGATGTTTATTTGATTGATATAGATAAGACAGAAAGGATAATCAGGGTTCGTAAATCTCTTCAAACTTTTTTGAGAGGAAATATTCCATTTCTCAAGAATACGGAGGCTTCACATCTCGCAGAATTCGTTTTAAATGGGTAAATGCCTTATTGTGAATTCATAACTCGAGCGAAAAATACTCGTAACATCGAACTTGAACATTCCATTTCCATTTGTACCTACTGTTTTGCATCAATACAACATATTTTTGCGTACATTATACCATAGGTCTATACCGAGCGACGAAAAGAGAGAAAAACATCACGATAACGCATTCCAACGCTATAAGCCAATCACCATAACTGATAATACCAGAAACAAACTAGTTCTACCGGCGAACCTGAGGACATGGATATTGGTATCCATTTAGGATAATAGTAGCAAGAGGTACGTAAGTTTAACGGCACTTCGCAAAAATTCCTCTTTAATCGGTGACAAAAATGAGGTTATTAGCGAACTTGGGAGGCCAATCATAATTTTGCTCGTGCGCGATTTAAAAAAAACAAAGCGTGACATGACACATGACATGACGTATCGAATAAATGGGAAAAATTTACATCGAGAAAACTTTCAACAACGTGATGGCTATGGTTAACGAACAGAAAGAAAAATATCGAGCATATTCAATATTTTTAACTTTTCACATCAACGACCCAAACGGCCCAAACACAAATTATTGTGATTTTTCCCTCAGCCGTATTTTCCTGCACATGAAGCCAGAAGACAAACACGGAAGCAAACTTTTCTCGCCAGATAGGTGCTGGCTGAATTCAACACATGTGGACGGGTTTAAATAACGAACAGACGAGCGATTCGTATAGGTTTTATTTAGCCCGACTTATAAACACACTATACGCCGCACACTGCTCCCATAAGAATCGATAATATTACACTGTATACAATGGTGCACAGAACATTATGTTCCCGAACCAACCGTTCATATTCATAAATCACGAGTAATAACGTTATCGGTGAGAAACCCGCGTAAAACTAGCCTTTTTTTTATTCCAAAAGCGGATTCGTACTTCGGAAAGTTGACGGTGTTTGATGGAGTAATCGATTTTGAAGTAATTTTCAATTTCTTTCTTTTCAAGATGACATTAAATTGAAAAACTTTCGGAGAGAAGTTTGTCAAAGTTTTAAAAAATTAATCGGGAAAAGAAGATGAAATATTCTCGCGAATAATGACAAAGATTAACCCATATACCTAATGGATAATCGTTTGATTTTTTTGTTTTTTAATTCGGTGCATATTTTTTGATTGCTAATTTTTTTTTTGTCAGTTAGGTAAATTCACAATTCGTTATCAGTGTTGTTTTTGAGAAAATAGTTGTGATTACAACTAATTAAGAAAGGGGAAAAATGATCCAAACCAATTTTTCAAAAGATTTCAAATTTTGTGCTAATTCGGTAATGGGTATCTCTGTATACTAGGAGGCTTCGCCCCAGGCTGCTTCGCCGCCCAACCTCCTGCGGAAAGCTGAAATAACCACAGAACCATGAGCTACATTCAAAATAACCTCATAACCATGAAAAACATTAAGAATAATTTTTATATAACCAGAAGACCATAGAAAGCATGGGAACAACCGCGCGGAACCATGAAATACATTGGGAATAACCGTAGAACCATGAAATGCATTGGGAATAACAGCAGAACCATGAAATGCATTGGAAATAACAGCAGAACCACGAAATGCATTGGGAATAACTGCAGAACCATGGAACACATTGGGAATAACAGCAGAACCATGAAATGCATTAGGAATAACCGCAGAACCATGGAACCCATTGGAAATAACAGCAGAACCGTGAAATGCATTAGGAATAACAGCAGAACCATGAAATGCATTGGGAATAACAGCAGAACCAGCGGAAACATGAAATTCATTGAGAATAACTGCAGAACCATGAAGTAAATTGAGAATAAATATGTCCGGACATGAACTCTAGTCTCTCAGAACACTTGGGAGGAGGTTTTGAGTTCCCAAAATGGCGTCATTAAAAGGAATTTAAAAAAAAATTGGAAAAAATAAAAAAAAAATGAACGAATTTGATCCAAATTCAAGATGATGGTATATTTAGGTGTCTTTGATGATATATTTCAAGAAACCCTACCTTCAGAGATATAACCAAAAAAAAACGAGAGTTATAAAAGTGGTCATTTTTAATTTTTGTAATGTAGATTTTTCTAAAACGAAACAATCAAAAATCCCAAAACTCGTTTTTTTCAAGTTCAAAAAAAAATATGAAAAGTTGCATCATCCGTTTCAAAAAATAAAAAATGATGACTCGAACATACAAACGTAAGTACTTGGCAAGATATCGTTTCAAATTTAACAAATCAAAATCTAAGCAAATTTTATGTATACGTATGTAAAAATTATGTAAAATTTAAATCACAGTATAGAATTTTCGATAAGTAGTTTGGGGCATACGAAAAATATCACAGAAACTTTCCAGCTATTGGAATCAGAGTAAATATAGTATACGGTTAAATTGCATCTTAAGTAAATACGCGAAGGCGACGAATATAAAATAGTCTACGAAAATTGGTTAAGATTTCCAAGTGTTGAAAGACTACATTTTATATACGTATGCCGTATGCAATTTCATTAGACTTTAATATGAAACAAATTTATATGCTAATCATATTCGAAGAAGGAAACTTTTTAACGCCATTATTGTATAGGAGCTTTCTCGAAAGATATATAACGGGTTCTTGTAGAAGGTAGGTACGCATACTGTACAGTAGATGGAATCGATGAAGGTGTAGAGAGAATGTACAATAAATGTATATCAGAGAGAAGGAAAAAATATATATCATCTACATGTAAAGGTTACGCCTCATACTTATGTTATTCTTATATACTTGAATCGAGTTCGCTTCCATATAAATTGCAATGCGAATTCCTAAATATGGTACTTTATTGTGTATCAAAGGTTGTATTAAAAATTACCACATAGTCGTACTTTCCCTTAAATGAACCAACTGACTTGGAATAATGAAGCAGAAAATTAGAAATCACGTTTACGTATAGTGCATTGATCTTATAAGTTGTCTGTTTTTACTGTACGAGGATTGTTCATGTGGCAGATCGTACTCGTACATCTGTAATGTGCTTCTCAGTTTAAACCATAATTACGCGTATGAGCTTTTGAGTTGAAATTTATTGCTAGGTTCTTCATGCGTAAACTTGTTTCGAAAATCAGATCAGAAAACAGAAATATTTACCAAAAGGACGTGCGTGAAACGTATTGCAAGAATTACATATACGACGCGAAGTATTATAAATTTCAACGTACCTATACTACCTACCTACCTACCTAGACCTACCTACATATTTACCTAGGTACTATTAAATTGGTAATATTGGCCCCCTCGAATTATACGTAGGTATATCGAAATTTATTTGCAAAGAAATACGAGTATAACGAAACGAAAAGCTATATTTATACGAAACGGCGAGAATAAAGAAAAAAGCTACCTGAACAAATTTTAATATTTCGTCAACTCGAAACAAAACCCAGCCATGGAAGAAAGTAATACGAAAAAAAAAATTCGGTTGTTTTAAAAAGTGACTTTTTCACCCATGTTGTGTACGGCTTAGGCTGCAAAAAACCGTACCCACTTTAGAAAAATGTACTGTAATTTTTTCGCGTTTTGTCTGTGCAGTAAATTTCATAAGGAAATACGAGGATAAAAGTTGTTCGCCTCGTTGAGTCGATTTAGCCCTCTACCCCCTGTATACGAACTGCTCGTATTTTTGATTTTAATTTTTTTCTGCGCGTCGTGACGTAGAAATAAATTGTTTTTTGAATGATTACACATTTTTCATTTTCATCGGCAATATTTTTTTTTCGTTTTTTATCAAGTGCAGATCGAGCGCGACGATGTTTTAATTTGCTAGCTATTTATTATTTCGAGTTGCTTGTTGTAACTCGATGTGTAGAATGTCTTCTACTTTTTTTTCGGCGAGCTGAAATTTATTTTGACCTCGGTAACAGCAGGTTCCGTGAATTTCGTTGAGCTGCGAATAAATCAAATCGAGCAAGATGTAAATTTTTTCGAAACTGTTTTTCGCATTTTAGAGTGAATTGGTTATTGATAAGGTTATTTTTTTTCGAAAAAATAAAGATTAATTTCGCGGAAGACTGGAGTTATTTCTAAAAAAAATTAAAGCAACTCATTTTTATGAGAAAACATTATTTTTGGATTTATAGACCACGATTTCTAACTTTCAAAAATTGATTAATTTTTGAAAAATCAACTGAATGCATTTTATTGAAATTTGTTTTCGATGGGATTAGATCAAACAGCCAAAATAATTTTTGAAGAAATAAAATAAATCCCTAACCTGTCTCCTGCTCCACTGCAATGCTCGATTAAAAAAATATTCCATGCAAATGTGTGCAACATTTTATTTAAGATTTTTCTCCCAAAAAATAAGTAAGATTTTTTTTTTGATTAATCAGAAAAAAAATCATGCTAATGCTTTTTCCAAAACAAATATTTTTGGAAAATTTTTGAGATGAATTTTATCAAAAACAAAATTAACAATAATTGATTTTTCTACCATTTTCTTCTGAAGAGTCACAGTAGGTATATGTGTACATTAGGGTGGCCCTTATTTTGTACTTTTAATATTTTTTGATCTCACCCCTCAAAGTTGTTTTTTATGAGAAAATAATTGTGCATTTTTTATTTTTTTCCAACTATAGTCCTTATGGTCACCTCCATTTTTTGGATTTGTTGAAAATGTTTTTTACAATAATTTTAGTTTGGTTAAAAACTATTTATTATTTGAAGAATATTACTTAGTAATTATAACTATCGAGGAATATCCTTGGTTATGATGTATTTCTAGTCCTCCAAATTTTTATTTCCCTTCAACTTAATTTGAAGTGGTACCTTCTACCTTGGGATACCCTCAACAAACAAACAAAAAAGCAAACAAAATTTTAAAAAATTAACAAAATTTTTGGATCCAGTAATTAAATTTTTTGATTTTTCTTAGAAAATGATTTCCAATTTTTTACTTTGCCTCTACCTAAATAAATTTTAAGCGGTGCAACTAACCTTCCATTTTGGAAATTAATAATTTTTCTTTCTTTTTTATTTCAAATTGGGGGCTAGTCATAAGCTTAAAATTCATTTGGGTAAAATGAAAAATTGGGAATTATTTTTTAATAAGAAGCAACAATGCAAAATAATTTTCGTTTTTACATTTTTGAAAAATTGGGAGCGCTCCAAGATATCACTTGAAATTAAGACGAGAGAAAATAAAAAAGTTGGGAATTAATTCTCATAAAAAGGAACCACTTTGATGGTCATTATAACTAAAAACAGGCAACAGTTCGAAAATCAGGCAATTTTTTCCCCTCCTCGCATTTAAGAAAATCTTGGTTCAGTTTTTTTTCCCTTGAAACTTCCAAGCAGTTTTGATCCCTAATTTACGCTAGCGTTGTTCTTTATTGAAAATTTCAAATAAATCAAGCTTAGGTTAATTTTTCAAGGCTCTCCCTTTCAAAAAAAAACTCTATTTCTGTGCCTAAGGCTCCAATTGAAAAATTTCTTCAGTGACTTCTGTACGTACTCGCATATTATGAAAAATTAGGGGAGAAAGGGGTCCAATAGAAATTTTTGTAATAATCAAATTTATTCCAAAAATTTAAGTCTACATTTTTTGGGTTGGAGCTCTAGGTACAAAGACGGAGATATTTTTTGTACATGGGGCGGGCCCTCGGAAAAGGTGGCTCTTAAAAACACCGCTACTCCAGCTCCTTTTTGTTTTAAATACGTCCTAGATTACGAAACAATTATAAAATTGTTTTTAATCTTTCAATCGCAAGAAACTTCCATTTGCGATTTTCTATTTTTTTCCTTCGAAAATCCAATAATCATTGATTTTTTCAAAAAATTTAAAGGGAATGATATTTTTTTTGAAAATTCTACCCTTAGTTGAACCCTTTAATTAAATTCACGTGCTCAACTCCATCAACGAAAGGAAAATTTTAAATAAACAATTCTATCCATTTTCTCATCTCGTGCGGTCGTTCGAAACGCTTTTAAAATTCTCACTCCGTTTTAAAATCCAATAAATTTCCATTTCTCTCCGCACTCCCATCACCCTTACGGTACCGTAGTACCTCATGGGTAAAAAACCATAATAACAGCTTTCTTTTCGGCAAATAAAATAAAAGTCAGCCAAGTTTGCTAAGGTATTAAAACAGTAAAAAACTCGAAAACGCTATTAAAGCTTCTTTTCTTATCAATGATGAAATATTAATAAAGAGCTAATTGTTACCTCGCCACTGTCTCCCATAGCTTTAATTTTTAAACAATGTCGGATTGTGTAAAATCCATCCGTCCGATGAATGAGAATTTTATTTCATTTTTTCAAATTCTCTCCTCTCCTTTGTTAACGTCGTTCTATCGGATCAAAAGAAAATTTTCATTTTACTCTTTTAATCTACGTCAATGGTATAATTTATTCTCACCACGTTGGAAATTTTCTTTTTTTTATTACCTGGGATGTGGCAAACCTAGCGAGAAGAATGGTGATTTTCTTCGATGGTTTGACCTTTATTAGTACTTTATTGAAATTAATTCCCTACGCAATACCATTCTCGAGTAAAAACACACTACTATCGTTTTCGATTGAGAGGAAAAAATGAATGAAAACAAACGTACACGAGTCATTGCATCACTAGGAAGTACACATGTTGGGACATGGGAATTCATATGCTATAAAAGCTCATTATAAACATATTAGACCGCTCTATAATGTACAATGAGCATTTGTATGGAAACAAAAACCCCCGAAACTCTGATAAAATTCGCTGCTCTCGTAATACTCGACGACGAGCTTCATTTGGCCAAATGCCAACGTAATCACCCTTTTGAAAAAGTTTCAAATTTTCACTCTGTCGTTGTCGTCGTGAGCCTGTGTATATTTGTAAATGGCGATACTTTTTTTTTCTCATAAAAGACCCACTTGGCATTGTGTTTATATTATAACTTTCGCAAACAACAGGTACACATTGTTACCGGATTTTCGAAGGGTTACTCTTTGAACTGTAAAAATATCTCGAAATGAGACATTTTCGGTTTAGCACGTAAGCTACGATATTATCTAAATTATATGTATATTCTATAGTTAGAGATATAGCACACGATTATAATCAACAGATAAGAAATTATAGTATAACCCACGTCTTTCATGTTGGAAAAGTTCGACATTTTTGAGAAAATCATTTTAACAGAGCGTGAACCAAACAAAAAATCAAATAAAAGTAACAAAATAACCGAACAATCACATTCTTGTCATATTATCGTTACGTTAAAAATTATTACCGCGCGAATAAATTCACAAAATACACGATACGAATTCATTTTAGGAGACAAACCCGACTGAATATTTTTCTCCCATCGACTACACGATTGACGATATTAAACACAGTAAAAAAAAAAATCTACGCAAAATAGTTTTTAAAAACAGTACAAAAAAACTGGTAACAGCATTACGAAAAAAAAACACGATATGTTCGCGTAAAAGCGCAACGAATTATCACTCGAAGTCAACGGCGAGAGCTTTAGCTGCTGTATGAGCAGTTGGAAAGAGGCACAACGTACTACCGTCGTCTCGACGATACCAACCACCTCTAGATGTCGGCGTAGACTATTTTTCAAGGGGTACTGAAACGAACCCCGCAAAGGTGCGCTGCCGGAACAGTCGCAGAACGTGCAATTCGGCACAATTTCCACCGTATTCGTTTGTAATTTGAACTAAATTAACGTTACCATTTTTCTAACATAGACGAGACAATCGCGCCAATCTTTTAATAAATATTTCATTTAAAGTGAAAAAAAAACACACCAAATGACTCGTCCAATATACCAATTACGTTTTATCGTCGTTTCTCTCTCCTCTCCACGTATAAGAAATCTCTCCACTTCGTGAACTGAATCCTATTACGGCCTAGTGGTTCGCAGACATGGCGAAAAAAATCGCGTTTGGAAATTTATCGCGATCAGGGGCAGGAAAAAAATAACGCCGAGGAATATCGTATATTATACGTTAAATCTAGCTGCGTACGAGTACTACACGTCGGCCTTTAATGAGATTAGAAAAAATCCTCTACATGGGCTCTCGCACTATACAATGTACACAAGGCGCACATGGTCACTTCATTGGACCAGCAAATTCTTCGTATAAGAGCTTTCGTTACAACATGATAAAAAAAATCCCGCGCAAACGACCTCCATAAATTTTCAAACTGAAAATTTAGTTTCAACATTTTTTTTTTGTTTGCTCTTCAAACTGATTTTAAGCCGATAAAGTTTCGCCGCTGCGGAGCTTCGATGCGGGCATAAAAAATAAAAAAATATAGTATAGAAGTTAACTGTAAGCAGGATCTAGGAGGCAGGCAGGGTTTCTCATATTTTGTGCATTGCAAACTATTGCAAAGCATAAAACATTAGATAAAATTCTCTGGAAGAAAATTTCGCAGAAAAAATAAGTTTAAAATTTTATTCAGTTGAATTGGAATTTTAAAAAAAATCAAAATTATTTCTAATTGTGGGTATTTTTTGAATTTTTCCTCAAAAGTTTTACCTCTTGAAATTTTATCCTTTTTTTCTAAAAACATCATTTTTTCAAAACTTTTTGCCAAAGTTTAGGTTTTATGTTCTTTAGGTATCTTTTTTATTTACACTTAATTTTTTCCCTAAATTAAAAAAAAATTTTAAGTACTTAATCAAAATCTTTTCAGAATGTTTTCACACCAAAATTTTTTCCTGATTTTTTGCTTATTTCTTAGAAAAAATTTTTCTTCATAATTTTAATTTTCAGAACAATTTTCATCTATTTTTACCACGATTTTTGATCAAAATCATTTTCAATTGTTTGTAGAAAATCACCCTACATTTTATGAATTTTTTCTTTGATTTTTTTTTTAAATTGCTTTTACTTTTATTTTTTATTTTTTGAAAATCTTTTCTCCTGGAACTCAATTTTTTTCCAAAATTTCTCATAAAAATTCTAGTATGGCGTTCACTTAAAAAAATATTTTTTTCATAGAATTTTTTCATCCAAAATTTTTTTTACAGCTTTTTTCCAGAATTTGTAAAAAAACCCTATATTTTTCTTTAAATTTTTTTTCAAAGTAATTTCCGATCAGTTGTTTATTCTTAATTAAATTAAACTTTTTGATTTTTTTTCTTTTAATGATCAGGTTAGGTTAGGTTGTTTTTTCAAAAAATTGTCCAAGTTCGGTTCAAAAAACCATTACAAAATACGTAAGTCGTCGTGAGCCTGGAATTTTTTTAGAAATGATGAAAATACCACCTCGATATGTATTTAAATTTCATAATTACAGAGGTCACAAAAAAAGTCCCTTTTCGCCAAAAATTCAGGGGCATGCATCTGCATATTTTATTCGTAGAGTTTTTTATAGGACCCAATTTTGGGGAATCCAAAAACTAAGACACACAAAATGCTAACAAAACAAGTATTTTTTTGAGCAAGCTGAAATGCCCAGTTTTCATAAAATGTACAAATTCGCAGGTGATTTAGAATGATGAAAAAAATAATGTATCAGATCAAGTTTTTTTCTCTCTAAAGATAAAGAATTTTTTTCCTAAAAAAAAGAGATTTTTTTTGCATAAGAATTAAACTACTTCTATTCCAAAAAAATTTCTTTTAAAAATTATAAAAAAAATGATTACATAAAAATTGAAAGATTTCCGCTCCAAAAAAAAATTAAATAATATTTTACTCCAAAAATATGGAGAATTTTCGCATGCTTACTCATAAAACATTAAAATATTTAGTACCTATTCCAAGAAGGTTCTAAATGTTAATTACGAGTATTTTCTCCAAAAAATTAAATTTTTTTCTAAAAAAAAAAAGAAAAAAACAAAAAAAAAACAGGTATTTGAATGTTTTTTCTTCCAAAAGAATTGAGCAAATTAACTAAAAACTACTTTTTTTATCTCCTCTAAAAAATATTGATTTTTTTCATAAAAATAATTCAAATTTTTCTCCAAAAAGATTGAAGAATTTTTTTAAAAAAATAAAATTGAGACTTTTTTTTGCTAAAAATTAGAAATTATTTTCTTGGAACCAAAAAATTCTTTAAAATTTTTTTTACTTGTACTAAAATTTAGAAAAACTTTATTATTCAGAAACTTGAAAATTTTTTTACATGAAACGACATGTTAATGGATAGGACTAGGGCAGAGCTGTATTCACTAGGAAGGAAAAGCATCCCCTCTGAAAAATTCATTAATGAAAATTACTTAAATCATCAACTGATCGGCCATTGCCCGATCGTTTGTAAGCTACGTATATAATATCTCACTCGAGAGTCGAGAAATAAATTTTTCGAAGTATCCGAGTTTACAAATTACCAACGTAATGCGTCTGAAGATAAAAAATAGGAAAAATCGTATCCAGTAAGTACACGCATATAGTACACGAGTACATAAAATCCACAACCTTCTTATTATATACTTTTGCAAAAACAAGAGTGCAAAGTGAATGGAAAAAATGCCAGAATATTTAAACCCCATAACCCTTAATCTGGCACGAAAAAATATCCTTACTCAAATTAACCTGCTGGCAACCCTTTTAATAAATTTGCTTTTAAGCTGCACTCATACTGGCGGATATCTATGGTATGTAATTTACAACTTTATACACACTTACGTTGATGGTACAGTAACTACGTCAAATAAACCCCGACAAAAGGTATAAGATAAATAAGGCGATTTTTTTCGCCGTTCTATTCTACTCCTGATGTAGCAGCAATATCGTGTTGTGAATTCTAGAATGAAAGTAATATGACATATCCTTCCCAATTCACCCTTCTGTAATTTTTATATTTGGAAAAAATTGAGAAGGAGTTTACTTTAGGAAAACGCCCTTCGAAAAAGTTCCACTTTTTTTTCATCTCACAAATCGAAGCGAATAAATGAAATTCAAAAATTATCGTCGTAAAATGTGTATGTATTTCGTAGAAGATGGAAGCTGGTCTTCTCGTCGTATTGTATCCTATTATTCTTGTTACATTTATACTATGTGAAAAATAATAAATAAATGTTTCCATCGGTGGCGCAAGAAGGATGTAAACTAAACGTGCTGATTTGAAATACCTTATCCTAAGTATATACGCAGTGAAATGAACGATGGCTGGAAAATCTTATTCTCGGAGAATATCTCCGGTTGGTAAAAACAACGATAAATCTTGGTAGATCTTTTAACGTATGTCAAGTCGTCGTAGCGTTTTTTCGCCTTATAGAGCAGTGACGTATTTGATGGGGAAGTCATGGAAGTACGATTTCCATCCAAAAATTACAGAGAATTGAAATTTTTATTAAGTAACTACTTATAAAAATTAAAATTTTGAAAACCTTGTAAAAGTAGTTCAAAAATTCTGTAAGATCTTATAAAAATTCTCCGCATCCATTCAGACTTCCATTTTCCATGAGTAAAATTTTCGCATGTAATTAATTCA
>FIZV01052276.1:0-10428 GCA_900050545.1 Trionymus perrisii | reverse complement strand
CTCAAGGGGTAACTTGTCTACAACATATCCAAAATTTATCAAAATTCGTCCAACTTTTCTCGGAACCAGTTGGACGAATTTTGATAAATTTTGGATATATAGCAATCTCAGGGTATGCAACCCCTCATAACGCGAAGAACCACCTTAAGGTATATCGTGCATCTAAAAAAAAACGACGTCGATCATGGAATATTTTGAATTTTAAAAGTGTAATAATTTTACAAAATAAAATAAATTGTATCAAACTATTATAGGAACTTGAATAAATTGGGTAAATCCTTATTATATGAACTTACAAGAATAATAACAAAATTGATAGCAAGTGCTCTATAAAATAACTCATACAAAATTGAATTAAAATCACGCAAGAGTTCTGTTTTTAGTAACTCGATTCACAATTCATCCAGCTGTAAAAGGAAATAAAAACCATTAATTCGCTTAACTAAAACTTAATTGAATAAAAATTAATTTCTTTACCAAATCCAGAGTGGAGCCATGATCAAGATCTAATGAACCATAACCTAAGCTACTGCTTTCTTTGTTTGATAATCTAATAAATTCTTCAGCAGCTTCGACAGTTTTATCACTTTTCTCCACTTCTGCTTTAGATATCAAGCCCAAATTTTCTGTAAAAATTTGCACTCGATTAAATAAACAAGAATTTTCAATTTCTCATGACAACAAAAAATAGGATAATTACCGTCTTGAATCGCTTTCCATAGAGCCGAGTTTTCATTTTCGATTACAATATTCTTTACTTTGGTAATGCATTGGTTATAAGCTTTGAAATCTTTAGAAATACAACTTTCTCGGAAAACTGACAAAGTTTTTGCAATTTTATCAATATTACTGGAACCTGAGACCATTTTTTCAATCGCCATCTGCATTTGTTCGTTAACTGTAAATAAAATTAATTTGATTAATAAATCGAGGACAAAGCTCTGACGATATAGTAGAAAAATTCCATACTTTCGTCGAAAGATTTAGAATCTTTTAATAACAACGTAAATTCATCTACAGCGTTTTCAGGATCAATTTTAATTGCAGAACTCGAAGATGCGACATTATTTTGGACATCATCGTTAACTGGTTTTGAATCATCTGACGAGAAACTGCACGAAACGATTAGATGACGTGCGAATTATTTAAAATGAAATACGGGCATTAAATTATTACTTTTTGAATTTTTTCTTTTTCGGTTCAACAACTTCTAGCGGAAACAATTCTTTGATTCTCTTTAACGTAGGCTCAGCGAGTGTAACAATCTGAGGTAAGGGTTTTATAACATCAGCAGCGAATACGTCATTACTGATAGGTCTATCTGGATGAATAGCTTTTTCAGTCAAACAACGTAACATATGTTGCTCACGTGGGTCGTAAACGCTGGTCAATTCGTACTGCTCCGAATGTCTTCAATAGCGTTATAATTCGATTAGAAACAAGTATTATGAATTAGCTTGAAAAAGCAGCTGAACATACTCTTCTGATTCATCCAAATCCATTACATCGATTAAACTATCAACAACTTGCAACTGCTCTTTACTAAGATCAACATCTGACAAACTTGGAAATTTGAAAATATGTTCATCTTCAGCAAAGGGAAGTTCCGAGTAAACTAGATACTGAAAATAAAAACATTAGAAAAGTAGCACTTACAACAAAATCAAGTATGAATAGGTATTTCTAAACGTTACATACTCTGTGTTCCTCTGTAACAACCGGAAATAATGCTCCAATTTGAGCGGCAGAATCTTCTCGGTAGACTTTTCGTGCGATACCAACAGAACCCTGCTCTTTCAAACCTTCAATAAAACCGTTTAATGCTTTGTTAGCGATATCGTCGCCTTGTTTGGCCACAATAATGTAGGAATATTTTCCGGCCAACAAGTACAGAGGAACCCTTTGCTGGGAAGTACAACCAATCAAAAATAATCCTTTTGGGCCACTTTTATAACCCATCTGTTCTTCAGATTCACCAAATGGAATAACGGTCGAACCGAATAGATAACCGCGTACTGTCTCCTCTTTTGGAACTTCAACTTCTACGTCATTTTCTTTATCATATTTCATTTGAGCGCAATCGCGTATAACTCCGGCATTCGGGTCATCTACTGCTTTAGCAGTCCATTTCAGGGGTTTAATGTCGTCAGTTTTTTTAAAAGCGCTAACAGGTATTTTTATTTTACTGGAAATGGTAAATAAAGCATTCCAAGGAGTGGGCCTCACGCTTCGACGTTGCACATGCATTAATTCTCCGAGAGCATCGCTAAAGGTACAGATTAGACTGCCTTCAACCTATAAAATAAAGTATTATCAATATGGAAATAAATTAAGGAAAATCATTAAAATTTCCTACTTTATCAACAACGTTACAAATCAACACCTCTCCAAAGACTTGCGAATCTGATTTCTGTTTACCAGATGTATTTTCGGTATCTTGAACATCGGGACCGCTGAATTCCAAACGTATTTGATTAAAAAAGGACGTTCATTTAAATATACTTACGTAAGTCAAAAGTATACTTGCATTACAACTAATTCAATTGCTTTTTCATTCAAAGTCGCAACAACTGAATCAAATTTATTACGGTTTACAGTTGAATCGAAATTGGAGAAAATGACTATTTTATGTTTGTTAAAAGTACGTTTCCTGCGTAACAAGTAACACAAATTACCACCAAAGAGAAATCAGTAGAAAATTATATGTAATAGCGAAAATTTTACTCAGTTTCATCATTGATGTATTCAGTAGCAACTTCAAGTGCATCGAGCCAGTCGGCTGTAATGGAGGAGCTTTCAACATTCTGTATGTACTTCAATAAATCCCAACTCGCCGGCCATAAATGTTCCGTTAAAACTTCGATACTTTCATAACCTCCGAATCGCGAAGCTAATTTATTGTTGGTTTTTTCGCTTCCGAGTAAAATTAGCGCCAGCTCGTCCGCAGATCCACTGTGAAGCTATAGAAGTATTCAATTATTATGCGTAATTCGAAAAAGAAAAGAGGGATACGATAGTGCAAGATTACTTTTCGTTCGACAATCCTTGAAATACATTCTTTAGATGATTCTAAATAAGTTTTGGTTGAATCGCAGAGTTGTTTCATGTTATTGCCAATGTCCAATAACATTACTATGGCTTCCTAAAAAACAAAAAATATACGAAATTATGACAACCAAGAGGGAGAAACACATTGCTTGGTTGATTCGTGCATTTTTATTTTAGTGATAATAAGTAATTATTTAATAATCAAACTTACCTTGTCTTTTTTTGAACCCATGGCACGAAGAAGTATTATTGTAATAAACGATTCAAATAGATGCTCCAAAATTATCTCGGTTTTACTGAAAAATAATGAACAAAATACAAATTTACAAAAATTGAAATTGTATATTGTTGAATCAGAATTCGTTCTGTTTTGTTTTGACTTTTGACGATCAGATTTTTTTTTCATTTTTTTGAAATAATTGAAAAAAAAATTGTAATGTTCTCTCTCATTCAGCTGTTACAACTGAAATATCGTTCATTCATGGTTCATTCTATGAAGAGTAGGAGACAGGAGAGACCGATTTTTCAAATCGGTAACACGTTCATTCATTTGAATCATTTCGGTTTCATGAAAACTTTGTAAAAAAGCCAAACTCCAATGAATCATTGATCAAAATTCAAAAATGCTCAAAAATGTGCAATGCTGGTAGCACTGATCACATGTTTTCATCGACGGTCACACTGTTTACAAAATAATTTTCGCGACTGTTTTCGCGTTTCAATTCTTTGATTTTGAGAACGATAGATATTCTTATCAAAATTATTTAAGGAAGCTGCGGTTAATAAAAAAGTCAGAATAAATTAGCGGTCGAGTTGATGGCAGAGCTTTGTTCTTTATGTATAAGTTGTCTTTCGGTGCATGCATGTATTAATATCGTATACACTTGTAATATGGTGCTTCTTCCGTGTGTTTTACTCGTTGAACATGTTATCAACAGATGAAGTTCATTAGTGAGTTCGTAATTTCGGCATCTTATTTTTTTAAAATGTTCTATTCTATTTTGACTGAGAATCAGTGAAAAATTATCGCGAAATATGTCCGACTCGCAAGCAAAACAGCCAATTATTGGATACTGGATGTCCGAAAGGAAACGACAGAAACTCAATTGGCAAGAATTTGGTAACGTATGCAGGTAAACTTGAATAATATTTACTTTTTCTCAGATGATATTTCATCATTTTATAGGGTCGTATTCAAGCGATTCAACTCCGTTTACAACTTCTTTTTAACTTTCTAACTTTATTCTATTTTTTTCAAATTATTTGTTTCAGAAACGAAGGATTTGAATTAGTCAAGGTAATGTTGTGTTTTAAATTAAACATTATGGTAATTAAAAAATTAAAGTGGAATTACGTTCGAATGATTTATTTCCATTTAAACCTACTTATCTATTCGTGTTTAACTAACGTTATATTCGATAGATGATATTTATAAAAGATATTGAAATATTCCGTTGTTCGGAAAATCCAAAAAAAAAAAAAAATCTCCGACATAATTATTTTTTATCAACTTTATATTATATAAAGTAAACGTACTGTTTTTCCGCTTGTTTCTCACATTTTCTACGTAGTAGAAAATTTTTTATCACTATATAGGTGACCGATGACTGTACTCGAAAACTTTCGTGTTCGAACAATTGATAATTTTACTACAGAGTTTGCGTCGATAAATTTTAACAAATTATGGATTAAATTCTAACTGTGTGTCTGTACTTTACAGATTGACTTGGAGAGGCCGTTAGAAGAACAAGGACCATTTGCTGTTATACTTCATAAACTAACCGAATACATTGCTAGAAACGATCAAGAGGTAGGTCGTTTCGTTCTATTGGCGTATATTTCGTTTTAAATAATGACTCAACTGTTACCTTGTTTACTTGGTACATATGCATTTTAATGTCATGTTCAATGCGAACTTGTATTCGCTTTAAATATACGACCCCTATATGCGGATAATATTTTGAAAGTGAATCAGACGGGTATGAGTAGAGATGTAGGATGACCTCATGAAAGTATTTCCTTTAATACCTCAAAAGCTGAAGTCTTTTCGGTGTTTAAAACCAAATTGGTTGTTTTATATAAATGCTAAAATAATAATTTTTTTTTTCTTCAGGCGATATCGCTTATTAAATCTGTAGAACGATTCCTTACGTCGCATCCTGAAATAGTTGTCATCGATCCAATTCAAAGTGTGCGAATCCTACTCGATAGGTATCTGTCGTACGAAATGACAGCAAAAAGTGGACTCCAAGATATCGGTTGGTATTCGTAATTACGTAAATGTTTTTATTTAGTTGAACGCATCGAATCAGCCGGTGATGAATTTTTCATTACTATTTCATTCATTACCAGCAGTCTGCGACTCGCATTTTAATTGCGTGTGACGCTCTAACATGATGTCTTTAAATATTCACGAGTCGAGCGAACTGTAACGACGAATGTACGTATTGAAGGAAATGATAGGTAATTTGTTCGACGCGGATTACAAACTCAAGACTTGAAAAAAAAAAAAAATTGTAATATTAAAACTTTCGTCTCGGTAGAATGGCAAAAACTACCGTAACCTCGGTATAATTTTTTCATCTTTCAAATAATTTTCAACGGGCGTGAATTAATCATCGGATAAATATTTGCTTTGTTGTTTTTAATCGAACACCGATAAAGTATGAAATACGACTCTTTATTTTTATCGTCGGGCACAATGACCAAATAGGGTAATTTATCGCGCAACGTTTTAATTATTTCTCGTTAATTCTTGTCAAATACAAATTCGTCTTCGATTTAAATAGCAACAGAACGTGTCTCGAATCGAGAATCGCCCAAGGAACGCGATGCTGGTTTGTTTTTCCCCTTCTATTTAGGCTATCTCGTAAAAAAGTAAAATTACGTACACATTCTTTCTCGGAATTTTTTTTCTAACGTCGTATTTTTTTCGCAGAATTTAAACTGGAAGAATGTATTCGATTTTTTTGCGGTAAATTTGCCACATTCGACTATATAATTTTGTAGCCTGTAGCGAAATTACAATATTTGTTGCGATTAATTTTCGCTTATCTTGTATTCCTTTTTACTCATTCTAATTTTTCGTCAGGTGATATTTTTCATCGCTTTCGTTCGTGATATTTGGGCTGATTGGCCTTCACATTGTAAAGAATGTTGAATTTAAAGTAAAATTACAGGTGCAGCGCAGCGTATATAAATTTTCTATTGGTGGGGGGAGGGGATAAGCGCAGAAAGCAACTTGTTATGTTGTTAGTTGTTACGTTGTGGTTTGTTTTGTAGTTATCATTCATGTAGCTTCGATCAATAATAATTACAACTCGAAAATACTCACTTATAATATTGATCAAATAAATCATTTCAATTCTTTTTTGAAGCACATTTTAGGTATGTTTTCAGAATAATATTGTTTCTAAAAAAATTCTCATCCATTTAAATCAAATCAAAGAGTAGGTACGATTTTTCTTTTTGAGCGAGTCTTTACTGTTGTTTTTTTTTATAAACCTGTTGAATTATAATATTATCACAACGCGACGTAGGTAATGTAATGTATTAATTTATTTGATTTTCAGATGCGTTTACTCCTACTTATGTCGTATTAACATCAAACAACGTTGCTGAAAATGTAGCCAAACTAGAATCATATGGTGTTACCTACCCTTTCGGTAAGCTCAAGTGAGGTTAAAATTTAAATTAAGTAGTACCTAAATGATTCGAACATTTTATAAAAATGAACTGTGAATTTTGTATGTATTTTAGTTTGTAAACCATATGTGGCGCAAGGAACAAATGACTGTCATAAGGTAACGTGATAATTTGATAATTTCGTACGTACTAAATTGCCAATCGTAGTACTGTACCTACCATTTATAAACAATATTTAATTTTCGTTAGCAGATGGCAATAATATTTAACGAAAAAGGAGTAGCAGATTGTAAGCCCCCTTGCGTAGCCCAATCGTTTGTCAACCATAATGCACTGTTATTTAAAATATTCATAGTCGGTGAAGAATACCAAGTAGTTGAAAGACCATCGTTGAAAAATTTCTATCCTTCAGGTTAGCACATTTTATTTATTTCAAAAGCCTTTGATTACTTACTCGTATTTTATATTTGATTTTTCAGACCATGCGACGATATTCTTCGATAGTCATAGCGTATCGAAATCCGATTCCAGTAGCCAGCTCAGTGTATTAGATCCGGAAGATCAACGCCACGTACCGTGCAGCGACAGTAAAAAGTTGGACATTATTGTAAAAACTCTAAGAGAAGAATTGAACTTGACTCTATTCGGCATCGATATTGTTGTTGAGAATCATACCGGAAGACATGCGATTATTGATATCAACGTGTATCCCGGTGAGTACCTATTTATCGTCTCGAACGTAGGTAGAGGTACTAACTACTAGCTAGTAACTACTCTAGCTAGTAGCTACCTAATTGAAATGGAAAAAAGAAAGAATTTTGGAAAAAATCTCATAACTGTTTTTCAAGTTCTCACATAAATTTTCGCTCACGTTTAAAAAATTAAGTTATTTACAAATTCAAAATAAATTCTTATTTACAAATTTTTAAAATATTTATTAAAAAATTTGTATCAATTGAAAATTACTTTAGAAACGTTTTTGAAAAAATGCTATGTATAGTAGAAGAAAAAAGTTTGTGAAAAATTTGTTAAACATATTGTCGAAAGAAAATTTTTTCAGAAAAAAAAATCCAAACATTTTTTTTGGAACAAAAGTATAATTATGAAAAAATATTTCAGAGAAATTGTCAAAAAGTATTCCCAGAAAAGTTTTCATTATTCAAAGAATTCTTTCAATTGAAAAATATTTTTGGAAAAATTTCCCAAAGATTATTCTATTGCAAATTCTTTTAAAATTGCTCGTGCATTTAAAAAATGAAAAATTCTTAGCAAAAAAATATGCAAAAAAAATTTTAGGGCAAGTTTTTTTTTTCAATTCAAAGAATTCTTTCAGTTGAAAAATATTTTTGAAAAGATCTCCCAGGAATATTTCTTTAAAAATTCTTTCAAAAATTTGCCAGTTCACTTAGAGAGTGAACAACAAAATATTGACGCTAAAATCCTTTGATGTTAAATAGTGTCTTTAAATAAAATAATAAATAAAAAAATATTGAAACGAATTATATTAGGAGGAAATTTTGCAAAAAAAAATATTGAAGTGAATATTGTCAAAAAAAGTGTTTAACAAAAATTTTTCTTAAAAAAAAAAAAAAAACGTGGAATTTTTTCAGTTGGAAAAAAATCAAAAAATTTTTACTTCAAATGTAAAAAAAATGCAAAATTATTGACTTTTAGATGTTTTGTTGGACATTCTGAAACATAAATTTTTAAAAATTTGAATGACTTTTAGACATTTTATCTGATATTTTATCGGAAAGACATGTTTTCAAATGATCTGAAACATAAATTTTTAAATTTCGATTTCTGGATATTTTGTCACGCAGACATTCTGAAACTTGATAAACATAATGCTCCCCTGTGAGTACAGACTGCACTCTGCAAACTGATTTTTCTCTAATCTTTATGCATTTTCATTTTTTTAAATGTTTCCAGGAATGCTTTTAAAAAATGAATCCTTACAAAATTAAAAAAGAATTTTAAAAAAATCAAACCTTGTAAAAAATGAATTTAAAAAGTTCTCAAAAATTGGCTGGTTTTCTGAAGAAGAAAAAAAAATAACAATAATAAGTACGTTGGAAAAGTTCTTCAAAATTTTCAGAGTAAAAAATTCCGTGGAAAACCCTTTGAAATAAGTATGTCTAAAAATATTACTGATGAAAATTTCTTTCAAAAAACTGTCAACGTCCGTTTTGATTCTTTTTTTCTAAAAAAAATTTTTCTCAAATAATTTTTATAAAAGAAATTTTTTATAATTTCTTTGTTGGAACTTTTTTTTTTTAATTTTTAAAATATTTTTTTAATAAAATGCTCATTGAGAAGTATTTTCTCGAAAATATTTTTCAACTAAAAGAATTTTTTTAAATTTCACTTGAAGAGAACTTTTAATTAAATATTCTTTTTGACAAAATAGTACCTACATTTATTTTTTTCCTCAAAAATTCTCTTCTGGAGTAATTTTGTGTAATTTTTTCTCCATTTTTTTTTCTAGAACAATTTTTAAAAATATTTTTTAAACGAAATGTCTTTTCAATGGTTTTCAATTTGAAGATTTTTTTCTTAGTGGGAATTTTTCGTTGAATACATATTTTTTGATAGGTATTTTTTTTTTACAATATATATTTATTTTTTGAGGAATTTTTTAAAACTTTTTAAAATGACTCTTCCATTTTTTGATTTTTAATCCGAACTGACAACTTCTTCGAGAGAATTCTCCATAAAAGATTTCATAACAAAATATTTTCAACTAGATTACCTCTTATTCACCATTACTCGAATTTTCAAAATTCAAATTTTTATACCCATTTCATTTCATCTGTTTTTATAGATTTAGATACCTAGTAATTTTTTTTTCATTCGATTTTTTGACAAAAATTGCATTAAGAGATGTCAACTAGTGGTAATAATTTTATGTAGGTAATCAGTATACTTCTTAATTTTCACGATATTAAGATTATTGTGGTAGATATCAATAATTCTTTTATTTTTGGTTCGATGATAGACACCTCTAATTTGTTAAAAATTGAAAAAAATAAAAAGAAACTAGTTTTCTTAATCAGGACAGTACTTCACATTCTTCACATTCTCATTTCTCTTCTACATAAATAGATAGGTATTGAAAATGCGAAATGATCGACGAGATGATTAATTAATTATCATCGACGGTTTAGCTCGTTTAATTACTTACAAATTACGTAGATTAAAATATAAAATTCGTAAAGATTAATTCGACGGCTTTTCGGTTTTTTTTTTTTTTTTTTTTTCCCGGGAAACGACGGTTTTCCGATTAATTCGCCGGCTTTTCGGTTTTTTTTTTTTTTTTTTTTCGCAGGATACGACGGTTTTCCGAACTTTTTCGGCACCCTAATGAACTGCATCAAGAAGAAAATAGACGACAAGAGATGCGGCGATGCCGAGAACAAAAATTTCAAATTGAAGGAAATGAAACCGGAACAGGATGATTCTGGATTCGATACGTGCGACTCGAGCGATGAACGTAAACATAGACAGTTATTTACATCGTCGTCAATCAACAATAAAACTAACGTCACTTCCAAGAAAGGTATTATTAATCGCACATAATTTGTACAACGTTTTAAGATTGTTACCAAGTTTTAAAGACATAAAAATGTACCGGCTTTTTTTCTTTCTTTTTTTTTATATCGCGCGTATTCGATATATTATTTTACAATAGGTAGGTATTCCTTTTTTTTTTTTTTTTTTTTTTTTTAAAAAAAA
>FIZV01052265.1:0-16163 GCA_900050545.1 Trionymus perrisii | reverse complement strand
ATTCCAAACACAAAAATTCTCGGCAGGGGTACTCGATATTCTTGAACACCCTGTAGTATGTACACGTACGTAAAGTAGGTATACCTAAGCATCACGAGACCAGCAATAAACTCCTTATACTCCACAGTCCACGCGTGTACAGATTCCTCCGTACGATATTTCCCACATTATCCTCGACACGATTAACCCAGTTGGTTACCCTCACACGCTCAACGTTCAGTTTGGCGCGCAAATGGTAACACGATTTAACCGGTTTGTAAGTGCTGATAAATAATATCAGAAAAATAGAGAAAAGGAGGAAACGCGAATTGTGAACATTTTGAAATTTGACTTAGGTAGGTAATCGATATATTTTGACACAGTGGACCTTTGCATCTATCATTCGACGAATGTTAAGGTGTTTTCGTCTCAGATGATGAACGTAGTACAGAACCTATTTCCAGGAGATATATGAGAGGAAGAATAATTAATTAGTATATACGAACACCCATAAATCCCTTTAAATTTCGATTATTTTCAGTTGATTTGTGTAAATAATGACCTTCTCAGGTTACATATCCCACCGTACCATAGCGCACGTTTAGAGATAAATATTATTCGACCTTTTCAATGATAATTTTCAACTTTCATTTTGCGTTATTACCTTGTAGGTAAGTAATTTTTTTTTCAACGTTCTCCGTTAAGTTTACTTACCTACCTATAATTTTCTATGTTTTCTTTTTGTTTTTGTTTTTTTTTAAATAAAACCATATTACAATATTTTTGAGTGGAAGTTTGATACATGCTCGTACTGTGCACATCTTTCTACTTTTATCTTGTGAGTATTTAAAATATGAATTTACGTTGTTCAAAATGAAGACAATCTCAATTTAGATAAATAAATGAAATCAAAATTGAATTCGAACCACGAGGTAGGTATTTAATATCGAGCTAACAAGTTTTAATTGAAATAAATAAAAAAAAAGAACCATTTAAAATAATCTTCGAATTAAAAATTCCAGATAGCAACGATCAAGGACTTTTTTACACGCGCACGTATTAACGATTTTTTATAGCATATGAAAGAGCTGTAACAAAATAAGGTTAATTTTCCAGCAAAACCGTTTATCACTGAGATTTAGATCCATTAATTTGACTTTTTTGGCACCATAGTAAGTCTGTTAAAAGTACCGAAAATAACATTTAAAAAGAAACCCGGCAGAAGAGAAGTGCATCGACATTTTTTTCTTCAAAAAAGCGCAAGTCATTATCAGTTTTATATTAGAAAAATACTTGAAATTAAGAAGAAAATACTTAATACCTCGTGATGTCATAGTACCTTTGCATAGTACTGAGACTGGTTAAAACGTTTATCGCATTTTTCGTGCTTTAATTGAAGTGTAGGCATTATGATTAAATGATCGTAAATTTATCCATTTCAAGTTTTCTCAAACGGTTTTCTCTAGTTAGGGATTTTAGGTATCAAATCGACAGTAAACATGCGACATTGCGAGTCAACTTAGCAAAACATAAAATAATGATAAAGTATAACGTGAAATTCAAGGCAGCTGGTGGGTTTTCTTTTGTTTTTTTATATTTTGTCAATTATAAGTACCTATGAGACCATATAGGACAATTATGAACTTAAGGCTTTCGTTGCATAACAGTATAAGTACGTGATAACAGAAATTTAGGCACTAAAACCAATAAATATGTACACACTACACAGACACTCTAAAAATCTCCAAGTTTACATTTCTCTAACCACTTCATACATTAGGTATAATTCGTAACTTGAGAACGTATAAATCATACAACATGCCTTCAAAAAATTATCACGTCACGAATTCATGGTTTGAACTACTTCAAATCTACAATGATCATAAAACGCTTGAGATTTTGAAAATAAATTCGGTGAAAAAAACAACTTTAAAACTAACCGATCAGTATAAGATTTTTTTTTAAGCTTTTGAAAAAAAAACGTTTTTTTTGAGAATTTTGCAGGTATAGGTAGGTAGTGTACTCAAATAAGTATATAAAATTATGTTTATTCTTCCTCTTTTCGCGATGCTTTGGCCATATGTTTCAACTCATTACATTTTTAACTCAACATCAAGGAGAGCTTTAACTTGAAAATAACAACGGTTACAAGTCGGTATGAAACTGGTTTCATTAAATAAGTTGATTAATTAATTTCAAGGTCACCCTCAATTTGGAATTATAATAAAAGACGTGAAACAAAGTTTTGCTCAAAATTAATCTTTTGCACGAAAAATATAGGTAGGCACTTAAGTAGGCACGATGCCGCTTTACAGAAATGATATGGTAGAAAACCGATCCGAAAAATAGGTTTCAAAAGTAATCGTTCAAATTCGTTCAAATCTATAAAAAATTCAAAAAGATAAAGCGATCAACGAAAAAGAAGAAAGGTGACGATGAACGTATCAATGACCTATACATTTCACGATCAAGGTGCCTTTAAAATGATAACATAATTAATCTGAATCTCCAATTAATGAATAATTTTCGCTTCTCTACTTTTCATGACCAAACGTAAACTTTAACCCATTTCCATCATTGATAACGATGCGGTAACCAAAGATATTATTCAATTGGCATTATCTTGAACATTTTTTTGCCAATGTAACAAATTTCTTCCAAATTGCCTATCTATAGCTAAAGCTACTCAATTATACCTATTATCAAGATATTTATGGAACAGTAACTAGAAAAACTCGTAAATTAAAAAATCATAAATGACGTAAAGTTTTTGAATTGATAATTCGGTCATGTGCTGAGAAGTAGCACCACTCGAATGCAAGATTTCGTCCATAAACGTGTTTTTGAATCCAACAATTACGTAGGTACATACATACGTTTGGTGTGGCTGCAAGAAAACCGTGGAACAGGTCCAAAAATACGAAATTTAACGCGATTATAATAGCGTCACGTAATTTTGTCAAATTTTCGAGTCAACAACACATCATTTAGAGAAAAAAAAACCGAACGAACACGTGCTGGGATTTTTTATTCGAATGGGGAATCTTTAGTCAGTGCACAATCACATTCAAAAAATGTTTGAAATCTATCAAAATTTTTGTTACACGAAGCGTGATTGATTACGACAAGAAACTTTCATACATGCAGCTATCTAGTATCTACGTATGAATCGATGAAGCCATCTCATTTCGATCATAATGATTAGAAAAGTTAACTGAATTATAAAATGATTAAATCGAAATTACGAGCACATCATCGTCGTGGTTAGATGGTAAAAGTAATATAAAGATCAACAGAAATACATGAGTACATCGAAAAATAACACATTTCAAGCTAGATAACGTTAAAACATGAATTTAACGGAAGAAAATTTCAAAAAAACACTTACTTAGGTAAAAAAAAACTTCACAAACGAACCGGTTCAGAAGCACAATTCAATCACTTCACCTGTGAGCGACGGATTTAGTTGCTTACTACGGAGTGAGGCGAAGAACTGAAGCGAACATTTTATGTTTCGAAGTTTTACAGGATTTCACAGCGCGTGTTGTTCAGCATGTTATCAATGTTTATCAGTCATAAGAAATCATAAGGTCACTTTGGATTGGAACACGAACACTATTTCGACGTCGTGACGTCGATTTTTTCCATAGGCCCATATGCCATGAGAAATTTCATTGGAAAACGATATTTAGTAGCGCGACGAGTGTTGAAAGTGGTAAATGATTTTAGTAGGTAGGTTCAAAATGTGCATAGTCGGCACAAGTCATCAAGTAGCAAGCTTGCATAAAACCAATGCTTGAACTTTGAAATTAAGTTTGAACAGATAGGTATTAACTACATATGAAGTATGAACCCTTCTTCGTTCTTCAACCTATAATAGGCATTTTTATTTTTTTAAATTATTTCTCAAGAAGCAGCCAAAGAATTGATTTGGAAATCGTAATGGATAGTTAAGTATCAAGTTTACGAGATAATACATACGTTTCGGCTGGTGAGTAAAATACCTAGCAAAAGACTGAATAAAATAAAGAAAGAAACCGGACTTGATTAATTCTGTAATGTTGAAATGTGTAATCACTGTTTTGTATAATACGAAATATTATGGTGCTGAAGAGGAGGTGGTTGGACTAATTTGGTTTAATTCACGAATTGTACGAACTACAATACCTGTCAAAATTATCTTGTTAGGTATCACGATACAAAATAATTATCAATCTCTTGATTACTGATCAACGCAAAAAGCAAAACATAAAAACTCGAATAAGATATACTTAATGCAAAATAAAATATTATAAAACATCGTTTTAGCGTAAAACTGTTATATAAAAGTACATTACATCTTTATTACAATATGTATAGAAATAGAACAGAAAATATGCTACAATAAGTGAAATCAAGGAACATGACTTAAAAATAATAAATCTAGAGCCGATGAAAAATACATATGTATATCAAAAAAATTGTCAACTTATATTCAATATTTACCACGACTGATTAATTTACCATGTATTTTCTTCAACTCTTCCGAATTTGTAAATTAATGAGCTAATGAAAATGAAAACATTTTGCATGAGTAATTCAACCCCGGGTACTGTGAAATGAAGAACATTCAAATTAAATATAGTTAAATTATCAAAATAGTGAAACACGCTGCTGGCTGTTACTGCTTACCTTTATTATCAGGCTTTGGTAGAAAATCGGCAAAAAATATCCAAAACGAAGCAAAAACCGAGGCGAATCCCAACACAAAACCGACAAATAACCATGCCCGAGCTCCATTCGGTCCAAAGTATCCTCCGGCGTAGTCACCGCGAATTTGCGACTGAGAGATTAAATTCACCCTACGGAAATCAAAAATTAAATGTTGAACGACGTACGAGTACGAAGTACAAAATAAAGCAATGCGTACATTATCAATGATATCGTTCCTACGATGCCGCATACATAATAACCACTACTAACTGCAGATGGGTAGACTGAATTTGCATCGATCATTAACCACCATCCGACAGAAAACTAAAACAAGTTATCAACTGATTATTCTTGATTGCATGGAAGGTGTTTTTAATAAGTTGATGTGGGTACTTACGAAAATGCCAGATAATATGGCCGCAGTTGTATTCCTTTTATCTTCGCTTTCGAACCAGATACACGAATTTATATTAATGTTATCACTCCAAGAAGACATTATGAATTATGATTTTAAATTTTGAAGGGTGTATAAAACTAACACTTTGGTAATAAAAAGTAAACGTTTACAGACTAGTATTGGATTGCAGTAATGATATAAAAAGCTGATTTCAGGTTTAGCCGACAAATGAAATTCTTTTCAAATCATTGAACTATCATTGAACATTGAATCATCAATCGAAAAAATTATGGAAATTGGGAATTCCAGAAATAGATTATATTTTAATCAAATCAAAATCAAAACTAATCAAAACAAAAACTCATCCAAAAGTTCATTGAACTATAAAGAGGTACCTGGATGATTCAACGTTTTTATGACCAAAGTTGTATATTTTAAGTCATAGATGGCGTTACTAAATTAGTTTTCTTCGTTTTTTAAAAATTTTTTATCATGCACAAAATCGCGACAAATCGTTATCACTTTCGTTTTGGGAGGCGCCGAGGCGGTCTAAAATTCTAAATTACAAAGTGAGCATTAGAAAATAATAATTATGTCGAAAAAAAGTAATTAAAAGTTTTAAAAAATCGTTCGTTTATTTCGTGTTTTCGCAGTCGTTTCTTCATTTCATGGAAAAGCGTAGATGGCCGTATCTAAATTCTGAATTGAACCAAATTCAAGTTTTACCATCAGTTTTACACAGTTTCATCTTTCCCAAGTTTCAGATCGGTGTATAGTTTAGACGTTAACTTGGAGCACGTGATTCGAGTGATACTCAAGACTACTCAAGACGAATTTTTTAATAAATAAGTTTAATGATTGCTTACGTGAAAAAAAATTGTTAAAAGAGATAAATTTGTATTTCTATTCGAGAAGAAAATGCCTGTAGATTTGGGTTTCGTGGACAAATCTTGTAAACTCCTGGAGAGTAGATTTTTTCCTAGCAAGGTAGGAGGTAAACCGTCCTGGCTCGATTTGGAACATATACCAGAAGCAAAAGACATTATATGTGATATATGCCATCAACCTCGATTCTTCCTATGTCAAATTTACTGTCCTTGCAACGAAAAGGATACCGGTTTTCATAGAACCTTGTTCATTTTTTTGTGCCTCTCCAAAAATTGTTTTCAAACGAATTGCAACCGAAATTTCGTTGTTTTTCGAAACCAGTTACCTAAAAAAAATTCTTATTATCCAGCTCATCCACCAACCGAAGATTTATCTTGGCGCCCGGACATCAACTGCAGTAAATTCGGCGTAAATTTATGCAAAATTTGTGGAATTAAAAGCTCTGAAGAAGGGTGCAGTGAAAATAATGAAACTTTCTGCTCGGCTGTACATCAAAACATCTTTAAAAGTTATCAATCGAATGAAACAAGTTTAAAAGAAAACGCTTGCTCGCTTCCAGAATTTGGTATAGTTATCGAACCAGAAGATGATTACTCGAATGGATCGTGTAGCGAAAATGATGATGATACAGAATCAGAAGCAGAAAGCAAAGGAAATGTCGATGTTTCTGATTACTCGCAAATTAGTAAACTAGCTACCGCTCAAGGTTCATATTCTTCGTTTTTTAACATTTCTTAGTGCACGAATACATATTTAAAACCATTGTTTACAGACGACCCAACCGTGGAACGCTACTTCAGTCAATGCAATGAAAATATTCACGACAAGTATTTCTTCAATTTCAAGTCTCGCATTATGGAAAATCCTGAACAAGTTATTCGCTACGCTAAAAGTACAAAACCATTATGGTTATCGTCTAAATTCATTCCACAGGACTCGGAAATACCACCTTGCGAGTACTGCGGTACCGAGAGAGAATTTGAATTTCAGGTAGCTTACATTTATTTTGATACTTATTAAAAATTAAAAAGACGCATGCTTTCAATTTCTATTTTATTCTTAGATCCTTCCTCAACTTTTAAATTACCTGAATTTAGACAAAGATGAAAAAAGCGCAGCAGGAGTCTTCGATTGGGGTACCCTGGCTATTTACACGTGCAAAAGTAGTTGCGACTCCGGCCCCGCCTATAAACGAGAATTTTTGTGGAAACAAGATTTGGTTGAATGATTTCTATATTAAAATATGTATAAAGAAACAAAATGTATATTTTTCTTTTACATACAAACGTTAACAATATGTTCCTGTAAGGCGGCATTACATCGACATCGTTTTAAAAATGATCTCAACATTTTACTTATGTTGAATTACTGATATAACATGAATGCTTTGAATTTAATGCAAATGTAAGATTTATTGTAAAATATGCCACATTAAAATTAACTCCTTAGAGATGAGGACAATTAAAGGAGTAGGGGGAAAAAACATGAAAAAATCACATTATTTCTAAAAAGAAAAGTAATGATTCACACGTAAAATTCAGATCATAGTGAAGACATGTAATAGGATAAAAACTTGTAAAATCTTACAATTTTTAGCAAGGAAAATAATTCACAAACACTGAGGTGTTTGCAGATCTCAAAAAACGTTAATTTCGTCCTAATTGGGCATACACATAAACCGAAAAAATTAAATTAAACAAATTTATCATCTCGATACATGATACGAAAAAAACAAGAAACCAAAAATAATAGTTCTGCGATAACGTTTACGTCGTTATCAAATTTGTTTTCATTACATCCGCGGTTTGTTGACATAAGTTGATGAAACTGAGGAACTTGCGAACGCCGATGGTTTTAGTTAAATTATGACAGTGATCGAATGGATCTTGAATACAAAGACCTTCAAAGTCATCGACAACTTTATAAAACAGCGCATTACCTCTACTTAGTTTACGTTTATATTCATCAAAGGTTGGAGGCAACTTGGAAAACTCCTCGTGGAAATATTTCTTAGGCATTTTAATGCCTGTTAAAGTGCACATCACGTAATTTTGTAAATTCTCTTGACTATAAAATTGGAAAAATTTAAATAGCAATTCTTCTTTACTAAGTGAACAGTTGCTTCTCCATACAATATTCTGGGCTTTAGGAAAAGCACAGTTCCAACCTGTGAATTTAAATTTTTGATTGAAGATTTTAAGTACATAAACCAGTTAGGTAATTCCAAGCTTCGAAAACTTGTTTGCTCACCTTCTACTAAAACAGTTTGTTGAATTAGGGGTAATTCTCTTCTCAAATTCAAAACCGTAGGAACAACAGCATACTCGGGCTGCATCAAGAAGAACAGCACCATCCAAATTTGTGCATAAGTAGTAAACAAATTACGATCGGCCAAATCATTCTTTTTCATCCATAATTTCACAGCGCAAACCAAATACCTAATTCTATCGTCCAGCTCTAAATATGTCCTGTAAAACAATCATTGCATAAGTATAAAGGAAATAGCGCATGCAAATGTGAGATAACCATAGACATACCTTACTAGTATACTATTCATAGTACTGAGGCCACTTTTAAACGATAAATCGCAATTTAAATTTGACTTGGCGTGATTAAACTTGACAATTGGTACCCGAGCAAAAGGTATAGATACGATGTTGCGGAAATCGCCAGGTAATTGTTTCATTTTATTAGAAAAATACAGAACCAATTGTTGCTGTAATGCAACATTCTCATGGACTCCGCCTCCAAAAGAATGATCTGTTGAGAAAGGATTTATTCAATTCATAAAATTATCAATCAAAATAAAACTTTCAAACATGAAATATATTTTACGAACCGATTTGTAGATATATATCAACGTCGCTGTTTTTAGCAGCCAATCCGGTAACTCTGGACCCAAAAGTGAACACTCTCACTGGCATACTAGGTCCGTAACTTCTTTGTGCCAACTCTAACACGGTATTTTCAAGTTTTTTAATCTTCACTTTCGATTCATTCGAATTACTTTCTTCTTCGTAAAGTCGCATTAGGTTTTGAACAGCCTCGTTCAGAGAATTGATATTGGAAAATAGATCTTTTACATCGTTTGTCAAGTTTTTCTTTATACCTAGGAAAAGTTACCTATTTAGATTTTTTTAAATAATAATTTCTAAGATTTTAATTTTAAAAAACGATAATACAAAAAAAAAAACCTAAATTCAAAATAGCGATTTTCGGATCAGTTATAATGATTAAGCTAAGTCGCAGTGAAGAGAGAAAACCTTTTCGTGGTCATAAGTGATCACCTCGTAATTACTATTTGATTGATTTAATGGACGTTCAGTATTAATAGGTAGTGTGCTCGCACCTACATACATTATAATTCAATAAACTACCTATTCAACTAAACGGACAACTAAAAAAACTAGTATACGAAGAGGTACGTTGCAACTAACCAGTTTGATCAGTGTTTCTTTTATCATATTCAATGCTTAATTCATCTGTTCCTAATGTAACTTTCAAAGTTTTAATATTTTGGTGCAGTCGATTGAATACCTCTTCTGGTCTGAAATATAAAAGGAAGTGCATCAGATGACGTTTACTTCATAAGCGATAATTCACGACTAGAAAATCGTGCCGAAAACGTGAGTATAAATAATACAAATAGGAATTATAGCGAAAATTCTGAGAAAATGAATGACGCGGAACTGTTTATAGAATTTTTCATCATACGAGAAAATGAACAATCAACTTACTCTGTTAATACCATCAAGTATAACCAATCGGGTTTACTTTTTTTCGTAAATATTCGCTTGATAACTCCGTACCTCCTGAACGTTTCTAGGCAAATCCGTTTATTTTCGATTATCTGAGGCGGTATACCTATAATCAGAAATATTGCTATGAACACAATCGCTCAACTTTATAAAAATGTTCAACTAGAAATTTTCGATGCAATCGTCTTTACCTTTGGCAATGATAAGATGTTTAACGAATTCTGTATTTCCATTATTAACGGTATTATTAGTCTCTTGCGACGTATTCAGATCCTTAGGCGTAGAAGTAGACGCTTCTTCCGGTAAATAGTCGTCTAATTCGTGATCGCTAATCTTTTCTCCTCCATCGTCAGCACCATTGAGTAAAACGTAAGACACAACGTCGCCTTCATCTTCGCTTTTATCGTCATTATCGTTTTTCGAACTTGCATTTGATGACATCGACTGAGTACGAAAGAATTCAACACCGTTAATTTTTTGAGACACTTTTAGATCATCGAGGAATTCAACGTTTGTTCGGAAAGCTTCAGGAAACTGCGAAGTAGTATTCCCAGGCGTGATTCCATTCGAAGTTGGTTTGAATTCAAAGTCGCTCGAAGATTCAGATACATTTGGTGTTCTTACGTGAGAAGTTGAAAATTGCGCAAACTGGTCGGCTTTTTTCTTATGCTGAGCTCTGGTAGGATGCTTTTTTTCAATCGAAGGTGGTCCTAAAATGGAAACATTACAGCAGTGACAAAACAAGATTATCGCTTTGGATGACTTCGTAGTTGTAAAGTGTTGATTCATTTTATCAATATGGGGTTGCGAGCCTAAATGCGTCCACCATGTTGAATCATTTGATGAGAAATCGTTACAATATGCGCAATTTGTTTTACATTCCTGGACGTTCAATTCGTCCCAAGTTTCTCGTAAAAAGGTTCGAAGGTTTTCAAACATTTTAAGGGAATTCTTCGTGTCCAAGCTTCTCGCGTATATAAATTGATCATCAGAAATGATTGGGTCTTTCAGAGGAAATTTCCGTTCAATTAAATTACCTTGACTTGAACTACACGATGGAGTAACTAGCGGAGCAGTTTTAGCTGGATTTCCGTTAAGTTGGGTATAATTTTTCGAATCAGACGACACGGCAGGCATGAGTATGCTGCGCAGCGTTTCTGTTTCCATTACTGCCTTCATATTTGCATTGTTATGATGATGGATAAGCATATTTTTGATAGTTTCGTGTCCAAGAGAAGTACAATGCATGATGTGTGTAAAAATGGTACCAAATATAGATAATTTGCAATGGATACACATGTACTCGAACGGTTTTATTTCGTCGTTTGTAATGCGATGAGTTTCTCCGAGCGTCATCTGATGATGATCAGTAGATGATAAATGTTGTGTCCAGGCTTCATTAGCGGTTGCGAAGAAGAAACACAAATCGCAATAGTAAAACTGACTACTGCAATTATTCCATAAATTTTTTTCCATCGTCGCCTTTACTGAGATCAACGTGGCCCGGTGTTGAATATTTTCGGGTTTAATAGCAAGTGTTTGTTCCATATTAGTCTTCATTAAGACGTGGTTTTTGGACAGTATATGACTTTGAAACAATCTATCGTCGCCATAAATAATAATAAAGCATGTACAACAGTAGAACAGATCGCAAGTTAAATTTGCATTCTTCCTATGATCGTATGAACTGAAATGTTTATCTACTTTCGTGAACAGATAGAGATCACAAGCCCCACAGTAAAATCCCAGTTTCGGATTTTTTCGTAAAACTTTCCGTTCGAATAGAAAATAGTGGGTCGATTTATTTTTCAATACATCGACGATGCCAGGGAAGTGACTAAGTGAAAAAAAGCTCACGTCTTTTTTGAAATGTACATGATCGGTGACTGCTTTTTGTTCGCCGTACAGCAATGTTTCACAAGACAAGCACGTACACCATAAAGGTGATCCAGTAGCGCGATAACAATCCAATAAATGTTTCTCCCAATCTTCAATATTTCCAGATGAATTACAAAATAAACATCGGAATAGTCTAACGCACTGTTTCAACTTCTTCAATATATCGACATTTATCGTGGAAGGTGCATTCACGAGATTTGATTGCAAACCATCGCTAGAATGTGAGCTTATGAACTCTCGAAATTGATCGATAATTTCTGAATTATTCGACTCTTTCCATTTAACTGATGATTCCAGCAAGTTTTCCGGACAATTTTTCAAATGTTGTGTCAGTAGGTCGTTAGAAAATGTAACTCGTTTTTTACATTTTATACATTTCAATTGACCGCAGAAAAATTGACTCAACTCATCTACGGTACAAGTTATATTTTCGTTGTTCATGGTGGAACATTCAAGCATATGATAGTCAGAAATACGATGTTTGATTTAACCATTCATAGACGATTAAAATCAAAATTACTTCTACGCCATTCCATTCAGAGGAAAAACATCAAGATGAAATTTTACGTAAATTCATGAGCGTTAGAAGACATACAGTCACCAGTTAGTTACTGTGATCGTTCAAAAATACGTCTGCAAACAAACAATGACACTAATGACACTGAGCTGAAATTTCTGCAATAAATTAGTCAGCTGAGTCACAATACACGATGAAATATGCAAGAAAACGAGTTCACTGAAATGAGCAATACTTCCAACGGAAGTTCCGGAAATCTAATCACAGAAATAACGCGTAAAGCAAACATTTAAAAGATGATTAGAAATTAAATTCGATCCGTACCCCACATAATTTTACGAAAGATACAGTACAGTACCAACAAGACTTCGAACGAAATAAACACGACATGAAATAGGAAATGCGCAAAATAATCAGTTTTCTGCTTGATTGAAAAACAAAACAACGATGATGTTTTTATTTTTTGTAAACAAAGCGATTTTTCCAAAAAAAAAATTATCAGCATTGAACTAATTGAACGTTCATTATTCATTCCGCGGCATTCCGCCACATTCCGCGGAGACGGACAATTACAACAGTGTTACAACGTAAATACAACGTAAAGGGGATATTTTTACGGTTAGAACCAAGTTAGAACTTATTTTGATTTTGCCCTGTTTTGCCATTATTTTTGCTGATTTTGCTTAATTTTGCTTGCAAAGTTGGAAAGTTCTAGTTTTGTTATTTTGTTCATTTATGTATTTTATTTTATAAATAAAATGAATTGAAAAAAAAAATTAATACCTACTGAAAGTTGAAAGTTGAAACAATAACAATAAGTTTTTTTGAACTAAGATGTACCCTAAAAAAAAAAAAAATGGAAAATTAATTACCTACAAACTTTTCACTTTACACTTGTTTTCATATCCATTTTTCAAAATGAATTTCAATTTTCAAATTTTAGTCCAAGAAACAAAACAACGTCGAAACAATAACCTTTTGGTTTGGTAAGTGTCACCTGTCACATTCAACTTTGACTGATCGATCATCGTTTTTTAAACTAATCCCTCAAACATCGCTATCCGGAATATTCATTACGACATTGCTCTTCACCTAAAAAAATGTATAGATAGGTATTATTATTCAACTCTAGTTACGAAAGTAACTGATTCTTACGTCAGCTCGATTCAAACTTTAAAGTAAGTAAGCAAGTTTAACTCTTATTATTTGAACACAACTTCAATTATTTTATTTCTGTTTTAACGAACAATAAAAATTAAAGTAAACGAAAATTAAATTAGATCACAACGTATCACGTGGAACAGCAATATATCAATGTCGTTTTGAATAAAATGATGATACCTTTCAAGTGAAGCAAATAAAAATTATTAGTAATTGATAAAACTTTACATACAGTAACAAGGATTAGAAAAACATACCAGTAATCACTTAATTTAATAATTTTCAGCATTAAAAAATTGGTAAAAATGCGGAGGAATGAAATCACGAAGTACATGCTAACTTAGGTAAAGGAAAAAATGGAGCACATTATTGGTACATTGATAATTTTTTTTTAATGAACAAGAAGAAATTATGACGTACCTACCCATAGAAATATTACATGAACCGATTAGTTATGAAGAAAAAATTCTGCATTAAACTACAACCACTACAACTTCATGAATTTCGATTCATTATTTGAAAATATAAGGACAAATTGTATGAATATGGGTAAACCTCAAATTGAATACGCAATGAAATCATTTTCACATTATATTCCTATAAAAAAATTTTTAAAGTATTTTTTTTTTTTTTTTTTCAAAAGAGACTTCTGAATTCCGGTATCTTTGCATGATGATTTGCACGGTCTGTCAAATAACGAGGCAACAGAAAATCATTCAATGACGGCTGAATGGTAAGTTCGTATTCCGTGAAATTGAATAATGCCGGCAAAACTCTACCATTAGGTAATCGAGAATTTGGATCTCTAAGTTCATCAAAAAAAGGTTGCGCACATGCTTCGAGAGGAGATAAACGAGACGACGGAGCATATACAATTAAACGTGAAACTAAATCGATCGCTTCTACTGCGCAGGTAGTTGGAAATACGTGTTGCCACGGATATGGTTTGACTTGAGGCCAACGTCCGTCCATTGAGAATTTTGGATTCATTTCACGCACTTCTTCCGATGTAGGTGTTCCACAAGTTTTAATAATTTCAACTAGATAATCAATTCCGGATTTTCTTGGAAATATGGGCTCTCCAAGCAATAACTCTGCTAACACACAACCAGCAGACCACATATCAATTTTGGTTGTATAATATTCGGAGCCGAGGATCAATTCTGGAGCGAGATAATTTCTTGAGTACATGTACGAAATATTAGATCCTTCCTCAACTAAATGTTTTGGCTTGACACCACCAAATGCACATAGTTTCAATACACCAGATTCTTGATCCACCAATAAATTTTCCAATTTAACGTTTCGGTGGCATATGTCAAAAGAATGTATATATGCTAAGCTTCTGAATAACTGGTACATAAAAACTTTTATCAAAATAGAAGGTATTGGCGCGGGTCCACGAGTGACTTGATATCCAGGAAATTGGCTCGAGTGTTTCGAAATGTTTTTCTCACCATTTGCCCAACTGCTGGGCAGAATATGGAAATAACAAATGCATTAATTTTACTTCATTACACACCGCGGCCACCAATATAATATCTATAGTTCATCATTTTTGAAATGCATTACCTTGAAATGCGGAAACGTTGACTATTTCCTCCTCTTTCCCCGAGTAGCATGGCTTCTTTTGAACTAGTGCTTTAGCATATCATTTTCATTTGCCAGAGAATCCAACGTATATAGGCACCACGCACTGAACACGTTGTTATCGGTGGTTCATTCTTCTTCTGATGAATATGAAAAAATGATTATAAATAATTTTTTACGTTAATACACGTGATTACATTTGAACAATTGGAGTATAACTGTTACCTGTACTGTACAGTTCTTATACGAATATTCTTCTCAGGTAGAATGATAAATTCGAAGAAATTGCTCGGTACAAATCAAACGCTGTTTCTAAATTAGGTATTTGTTTCCTTTGATTCATCTATAGCTAAAAATTCAGAAATACAACCTCGAGGTAAATTATCGCGAACATTTTGCATCGATGTATAGAGAGATTTCAACTTTTTATGAAGTTTCGTTTGATTTGAATTTTAAGTTGTTGAAATTGAACATTGAAGAACTACAAAAATAATTTTCCAAAAGAGCCTAATCAAGATTTGACATGAAATGAAATTGCAATTTTCATTGAAACACTCTTCTCTTCACCTCCACTCAACACATCAACCTAAAATGTTTGTTGTTCACTGTTGTTCAAAATTCAAACGAAAATAATGGATTGAAACCTTGGTTCAAGGCGAGAAATAAAAAATCGATTCAAAACCCAACCTGAATTAAACTCATTGAACTTCACCATAACTTCACCACTAATCAAAGACAGTGTCTAATTAACAAAAAATCGACGTAATACTACTTTTGACACTTTTGACCAATGAAATTTCAAGATTGTTAAATTTTTTTTATCAAAACATGATTTTGATTGGCAAACATTATTATCAAAAAAAGCAATAGTAACGTCACGTGACGTCAGTTGAAGTCTTGGCGCTTTTTCTTCGCGATAAATTTTCATTTATTTTAATTTGCATAATTTTGAATTGAACATAATTATTATATGTGACCGTCCACAACAAAACCAGGCTTAACGTCAATTAGTAAATTTTACAGGAGAGTGATTTAAAGAAAAAAAATAACCCTTGATAGCTGCGAAATTTCTGACTTTAGGTACTGCAAAATTAAGGTACTTAAAACGATTCCAAGGGTAATATGTTATATGTATATCATTGTAAAGAGGAGCTAAGCCTGGTTTTATTGTGGACGGTCACATTTGAATATAATTATAACTGGCACTCATTCAAAGGGGAAGAGGACTGTTTTGTAAAATAAATGAAAATTCAATTTTTTAAAGAACTACAATTTAAAAAAA